>JAXCLR010000063.1:4643680-4656225 GCA_035584095.1 Annona squamosa | reverse complement strand
AAACTCATATGTTTCATAGTTAATTATTATATATGCAATAATTTTAAAGAGTTTGTATATTTATAATTATTTGCAAATAAAATTAATATATATTGCAATTAATACATATGCAACATATCCAACTTTTGTAGACAAATGTATATAATGTTTAGATTTTAGAATAAATGTTTTATAGTTTAGTTAGGTTATAATGATATGGAACAACTTTTATTATAATTATAATTGAAATATTTAATTCATAAACTAATATAATTATTTTAATAAATTAAGGAGAATATCAACTTCAAACTAGGTCGAATTTTGGTATCGAGTCAATGCAAACACGATGCTGGTTTCAAGTTTTCTCAGGTTAGGTTGGAACTAAGTCTAATTTCAAAAAATTTAAAATAAAATCCTATTTTAGTTTTAAATCCGGGTCAGGATAGGCAGAATCGGACCATCTAGTTACTAAGTTGCATCCCAGCTACACATACCCCACCCAAGTCACACTTATCTTAATAGCTGTATATTATTAAGAAATATAATAATATACAATTACTTTATATTCCTTCTATATGTACGATAGTATATTAGAACACTTTCGGAGGGTTAACTCGATTTCAGAGGGAAAAATATGAACTACATTTAGTATGTCTAATAAAACCTTGGTTGTACCATGCAACCGGGATGATGATGTGAAACTCAATTCTCTTCAATAAACAAATTGGAGAGAATTTTTTTTTTACAACAGAGTAGTGCAATGCGATAAAGTTAATGTTTAAAAAGCTAATTTTTATTATATAGACGTTCCCACGGAAAACTCGAGGAGAATAATACAATAAACACTAAATTCTTAAGAAAATGCAGTTGTCAGGATTCAAACTAAGGACGCTCAACTCACTAAAGTCTGTTCTTGAACATTGAGGCAACACCTCAGTGGCAAGAAAAAAAAAAGTTAAAATAGATTTGTTAAGTACACAAAAAATTGTAAACAAATTATTAGCATGTAGAGGCAATGATTGAAAAATTGAGTAGTTAGATATTACGGTCAAGTGGATAAAATAGGAAGAAAAATTCCTATTCTTTGTTGCCTATTGGAGCCTTATAAATATAACATTTTAAACGAATGTAGTCTAAAGACATGTTTGGGAGGATAAGATTGAATAAAATGTGACTTGATTTGATCCATATTTTCTATCCTGAAGAATTTTCCTATTTACCAATCCAATCATTTATATTTCAATTCATAACAATAGTATTTGTAATAATTTTTATTTCTAATATAATTTTCATTTTTCAATAATAACTATTCTTCTCATTCAATTTTCTTTTATCTTGTTTTATGTGTGTTTTATTATGGTGGAAATAGCGTTAAGTCAACCAATGACCCATCCTACACCAAGGAGTGACCATGTCTAGACCTTCTTTCACCCATCCCATCCTGCAAGATGTAGATTATTTCTATAAATTATATGACTTACTTAAGTGAATGAGGTTTTGTTAAATAGTTGTGGTTGACTTTATGACTTATTAACATGAATATGGTTTATGTGAATGTGTGTTTAACTTTATAACTATTTTATATGGATAAACTTGTATTTATTAATTTCATACATATTGTTCAAGTTATGTTCTTCACATGATTTATTAATGAAGTAGAACGTATTATCAATATTGCATACACTTTTCAAAAATAAATATTATTATCTTGCAATTTAGCATCGTAATTGTAATTTAAAATTTTACATCTATGTTATTTTTATTAAAGTTTAATATACATATTTATCAAGGACAGGTTACAAATGAAATTATTAAAAAAAATTTTACTGATGCTTTGTTATGATAATAGTGTTTTACTTTACTAAATAGTAAAATATTGAAATATGTAATCTTTAAATTTATCATAAACGTGACTTTGTATTCTTTCTTTCTCTCATTCAAAAAATTTAGCATAGATACGACTTTATATTGACATGCACATAAATTCTTAAAATTATCACGCTTTGACCCTTTTTCAACCAGCTTGTTATTTCGATATCCACCTGAAACCAAGTCAAAGTATGTACTAACACCTATTAAAAAAAAATGTAAGGACCGGATCGACTTTATCCTGACATAATATAAAGAGTAATGTTAAAAAAATTTTAATGAAAAAAATTTTGTTTAAAATGTTTTTGACAAGAAAGAAGTGAAGTAATATTATAAGATAATAATGAGAAGCAAAGAAAATAAAGTTAAAAAAATAGATTAGTCAAAAGAAAATTATGAAAAAATAACTAAAAATAAGATAATTATGTAGGAATATATGAAAAATAATTAAAAAAGGATCATTATGGAAAACAACAAATTAATGAAAAACAGAAGTCACTCAACTTAGAAAAGAACTCAAACCTCCTCTTCTAAGAGTTTTCCCAACCTCTTATCTTTTTGTTTTGATGAACTAACCTCTTATCTTATAATGCCATTTGCAAATAAAAACATGTTTCATCTAGAAGCACAAAAATTTGCATCATTTAGAAGCAATTTTATAGTAAAATAACCTTACTCATTAATTATTTTAGGGAGGAAACTCCCCACCTCATGGTGCTACGTTAGCAACCTACTCAAATGAGTTCTAGATACTAAGCTTCCAAGGCATGGAGCTATTTTTTTATTCCAAGGATAACTAATTTTCCCCACTTTGATGGGATATAAAAATTGGATAAATATAATGATATCCATTTAGAATGGGGAAAGTCATATTACAAATATAAAAAATTATATTAGAAATTAGAAAAGCCGCTTGGAAATAGGGAATTTCATCCTTGGCTCCTTTGTAACACTCCTCTTATTTTAAAAACTAAGATCGTTGAATGGAATCTTTATTCTAATTATCAAGAGAATTTTTGTAATTTATGAGAACATTCTTGTTAGATATAGATTCTATTCATCTATCTTGTATCCTTTGCAAAGCCCCTAGATGAATTTTTCTTTTCTACGTTTAGAATGATTCCAAAAATTAATGTGAGATTAGATTTTCCATTTTTTAAAAATATTTTTAATTTAAAGTGTGTTTGAAAATAGATAAAAATCTTTGAGGACTTTTATAGTAAAAATTTTTGCAGTGAAATAAAATGATGTGATATGATAAAAAAAGAGAATAAATGAGATGTTTGAAAAAAAAAAAAAGATAGAAAGGGGAGGAGCGGAAGCCCAATTCTCAATATATTTTAATCATTTTACCTAACTTATCCATCATACTTTCCATTTTTATTTATATATTTGAATCATTTTTATACAATGATCCAATTTGTTACTAGTTTACCATTATTATATCATATAATACTCACAATTTCTAAAAATTTCTCACTTTCTTACTTTTCTTTACATTTTCAAACACATCCAAAGTCATAATAGTGAGAATACTTGTATGAATGTTATAAAGAAATGATTAAAAAGTTTAATAACTATATAAAAAGAGATGAAAAATTACAATGAAAGAGTGCGTCGAGTTGTCAATTGAAAATTTTTCACCATTTAACATAAAAAAAATTCACCTTTCATAGCTATCTTATTTTTTGAAGTGCGTATTGACTTGCGAATTTAAAATTGTTCACATTTCCTACCTATCTTATTTTTTTTATCTTACGTTATGTTTATCCATCACAAAACTTTATTTCTATGAACTACTCATATACCTAATTTATCTATTTTTTATACAATCTAATCTATCTATTTTAACTTTATTTTCTTCATTCTTCGTCATTACTTTTATCATATTATTTAAAAAATTTATATCACCAATTTTCATCCAAAATTTTGTCACATCCCTCTTGCAGCTTTTAACATTTTCATTTCTAATACTATCTTTTAATTCATAAAAAACAACCACATACGGTTGTTGGGACCACATGTGTATGGGTGCAACTCGAGTCGGGGTATATCAAGTCTGGGTAAATACAAAGCCTGAGCCTATAGAGTTTAGGTGAACACAAATCCTAAGCCAACTGAGTTTAGGTGAACTCAAACCCAAACCCTAATATTAAAATTCGTCGAGTCGGGTTTGGATGGAGTTGGCATTGGTTTTGGGTTGAAATTCGTGTCATTATCAAACCAATAGATGTTGAAATTACCGATAAAGATAATGAATTTTTTAAACATTATTGCATTCATATATGAATAATTTATGCATTAATAGATTTATATGACCTATAAAATCTTTGATTTTGTTGAAAGCTAGTATTTTAATTGAAAGATAATTTAAAATATGATAAAAGTCATGAATTTACCATAACAATCAATGTGAAAAAATGAGATTGCATCAGATCTCTATCTAAAGTTTAATGAAAGTGAAACTTATATATGTCTCATAGTTAATTAGTATATATGCAATAATTTTAAAGAGTTAGTATATTTATAATTATTTGCAAATAAAATTAATATAGATGCAATATATCCAACTTTTATGGACAAATGTATATAACGTTTAGATTCTAGAATAAATGTTTTATAGTTTAATTAGGTTATGATGATATTGATTAACTTTTATTATAATTATATTTGAAATATTTAATATATAAATGAATATAATTATTTTAATAAATTAGGGAGAATATCAACTTTGGACTGGGTCAAATTTTGGTATCGGGTCAATGCAAACACAATGTTGGTTTCAAGTTTTCTCAGGTCAGGTTGGAACTAAGTCTAATTTGAAAAAAATTTAAGATAAAATCCTATTTTAGTTTTTAATACGAGTCAAAAATTTAAGATAAAATCCTATTTTAGTTTTTAATACGGGTCAGGTTAGGTTGATTCGAACCGTCCAGTTACTAAGTTGCATCCCAACTACGCATACCCTCCCAAGTCACACTTATCTTAATAGCTGCCCATGTGTGGGAATCATGACTTCATGGAATGGAACACGCGCGGCTTATTGCTTAAATTCTTCCTCCTACTGCCTCTAAAAGTAGCCGCAAATCCACATGTGAGTGGGAGCAATCCTTTCAAAAATATTAATATGTTATAAATTTTACTATTTTTCTTATATTTCCTCCACTAGCCAGAATTTGTTGCCTCACTTTCATTGAAAACTAACAATTAATATAACCATATATAGTTATTTTCATGACTTTTTTCTTTACAATTTTGCTATTAGTTCTAATAATATTCTGCTTTGATATTGGTTCTGATAATATTCTTTTTTGATTTAGTTTTCCACAAGCTAGACTTCTCCCTTTTCTTCTTCTCTTTCATTGTTTCATTCCTCCTTTTTCTTCTACAATTTGAAAAACACTTTTAACATGCCAATGTTAGAAAGGTATGCTATTTTTCTCTATTTTAAATTTAAATTTTTGAAGATGATGAATATAGATTGATAGTATATAATATTTACCCTTCCTTTTAAGATTATAAGATGTTTTAAAAATGAGTCAATCACAATTAAAATTATATAATCGAAGTAAATTTAAGAAAATAAAAAATATATACATATATAGAAATTAAAGTATTGGCCTAAAATATTATAATACAAATAATTTATATTTGGAAAATTATTACTAGAAGAATTGTTTTAATACGGCAAAAGATAATTAATATCTAGCTTTACTGTATTAACATCAACAACATGCATCTCAATATATTACTTCTCAAATTAATATTATCATGATTAATTCGAACAATCATTAAAAGAAGTATCTTTATTTTGATACCTAAATTGTATATGTTTTTTTATTACATCATTTGAAAGTGGGTGGTAAGGGTTGAACCCTCCACCATGTGGTTACATGCCACAATATATTACCATATGCACAAGTTGGGCACATGCTTATATTGTATATGTTGAGAAACACTTGAATATTATTTAAAAGTAAGAATCAGTCAGAGAACTTTCATAAATTTGAATTCAATGGGTTGATTCAATAAGATTAAGATTGTTTTTTAATTTCAATCATAACTTACTTGCATGCACTAAGCCACTTGATCTGTTGGATCTGTTTTCGTGACCAAGATCTCGGGGATTTGGTTGAGTAGCCGACGATTTAATCATATGTCAGGTTTCAATCATGGTAACATATCAAATTAATGATACAGAAGAAAGTGAAAGATGTGTTGGATACACGTTGCAGCAGAAGTGATTTGGATGGTCTACCTTTATTATTTTCATCGTTTTCTGCTTGTGTTGGAACCGAAAACGTCAATCGGCCAAGTTTTTTAAACACACCACCGTTATGAACCAATGACTGTGCCCAAAGCATAAGCGGGAATTATCCTGTTAATATGGGCTAAACAAATATCTCACTTAACTCATTTCAAAATACTTATTTACAAAAAAAATTTAAACATATTTAATATATAAACCAAGTTTTATCGCTTTTGGATATGTTATATATTTATTTTAGATTTTGCAAGGGTAGGGTATTTTAAACACATACATACACATAGTGTTTAGAAATCTCAAATATATATATAAACATATCAAAAATCGTAAAACTTGGTTAATATGTTAAATTTAGATAAACAAATGAATAAAGAAAAAAGGAAAAAAAATTGTTACAAATGAAAATTTCGAGATGACTGAGCGGAACATTTACTTAGTCCAGGCTAACAGGATTACTCCTCAAACATAAATGATATTATAATTTAGAATTTTGGATTGTCTAGACTTTATTATTCAATTTGTTATTGTTAATGCGAGACTTAAGAATGTTAGATGTGAATGTCTGAAAATTTGGTAGCAGGTGATGGTCCATCTTTAATCATTGTATTCATGGTTCTGAGTATCTGTATCAGGCGGCGTAGTGACCATATTATATTGATATCGGACTGTATTGGATGGAAAGTTTTTTTTTTTAACTTAAAAAAATCTGAAAAGCATATAATAAATTCAAAAAATAAGAAATATAATAATATTCAATTACTTTGCATTCTTTCCATATGGAGGATAATATATCAGTATATTTTTAGAGAGTTAATTCGATTTGGGAGATAAAAATATGAACTACATGCGGGATGTCTAATAAGGGCTTGGTTGTACGGTGCGACCGGGATGAGGATGTCTAATAAGTACTTTTTTTGAAAGAAACCTTACGTATACAAATTTTTTTTTGTATAAATTTAGCTAGCTAAAGCATAGAAGGTTCACATATTATATAGTGAAAATTAGTTGAATTTCAATTATAGCAATATTTGAAATATTATAAAAATTATTATTTCAGTTATAATATTTTTATACTTTCATTGAGAAAATTGTGGGCGAGGATGTTTTTTAGGCAACCTTAGATATTATTGATATTACACATATATTAAATATTTACAGATTTTCTTGAATTTTAAGATGAGCAACTATATCTCACACGCAAGTAGCTCAGCTTATGAGTCCTAAGTACAAGCTAAGATTTTTCCAACCAAGCTATAACTGATTTTACTATAAATATTATTTTTTAATAATCGGTACGAAAATGCCCCTTCGATTTTATGGCGTTTTTATGGACAAGCTTATACATATTCTACAATTTAAAAATGATTTGAAAGTGAAGATCATGTAACCATAAACTTTCGAAACGAATATATAATCTGATCAAGTTCGTTCTCAATGTATTTATGATATGTTTGTTAATACTTTTTCTAGTCATCCTTTTCTATAATCATTTCTCTAATGTTCTTAACTGCACGTGAAAGTTCTTTTAGGATTTAAGAGCCTACATTTTTAGCAGTTGATGATCAAATAAATGCAAATATATAGAGTTGAAAGGATAGTGAGTGTGAATGTTATTAAGATCTATCCACCAGCAAGTGGGAAAGGAAAAGATCTAAAGACCTAAGTCTATTCCTTGAGTAGTAGACTAGTAGTGGAGTGGAGATCACTGTATACACTCAAAAGCAAGCACAAGCACAAGCAAACTATGTATAGATAAGCTTGTTATCTAATTAGTTAACGACTGCACCGACTGCAGACTCCACCAGCTCTGGAGACGTAAATTTGGCCTTTCGCCCTAGGGCGTCAGAGACATTTTTGGTACTTGTGTTGGTAGCCCAGACATTTCTGATATACTTAAATTAACACTTTTACAAAAAAATTCAAACAAAATTAAAAAATAGGTTAAAATGGGTTGGATGCACCCGGGTGCATTAAATCGTGCTCCAATATTGAAAGTTTAAGGATGATAAAAGCCATATTTCTTGTGGCTGGGCGGGTGCCGGAAAAGCCATGCTATGGCTATGGGCGGACACGTTTATTCCATGCCCCTTTCTTTTTTGAAAAGGCATGCTATTAAACATCAATTTCCCTGATGCGAGACCATTCTATCCCTCGGTGCATTTATAGATAAAAAAATAACATCATGCGTAGCTACTCTGATCTCGAATTGAACAAAAATGAGAATATTATGTATGTGTATACCTATATATATATATTTTTTGATAAAATACCTATATTTGAAATGGTTTTGAAAGGTAATTATATATAATGAGCAGGCAATTATTATTTAGTATGAAGAGTTGAAACAACTGTGAAATTCTCATATATTTGGTTGAGTAGCTGACGATTTAATCATATGTCAGGTTTCAATCATGGTATCATATAAAATTAATGATAGAGAATAAAGTGGATACACGTTGCAGCAGAAGAGATTTGGATGGTCTACCTTTATTATTTTCATCATTTTCTGCTTGTCTTGGAAACAAAAACGCCAATCAGCCAAGTTTTTAAACATACTATTGTTACGGACATGATTGTGCACATAGCATAAGGAGAGGATTAAACAAATGTCTCACTTAACTCATCTCAAAATACTCATTTATAATAACTTTTTTTGTTTCTTCTTCGTACACTTATTTATCTAAGTGTATTTAATATATAAACTAAGTTTTTCTACTTTTGAATATGTTATATATTTATTTTAGATTTTCAAAGAGTAGGGTATTTTAAATATAGTGTTTAGAAATCTCAAAAATATATATAAATATATAAAAAAATGGTAAAACTTGGTTTATATGTTAAATTTAAGTAAACAAATGTATAAAGAAAAAAGCAAAAAAAATATTGTTAATGAATTTTTGGAGATGGCTGAGTAGGACATTTACTTAGTTCACCCTAACAGGATTATTCATGAAATATAAATGCTATTATAATTTAGAATTTTGGATTGCCCGGACTTTATTATTTAATTTGTTATTGTTAACACTAAACTTAAGAATGTTAAATGTGAATGTCTAAAAATTTGGTAGCAGGTGTGATGGTGCATTTCTAATCATCATATTCATGTTCTAAATATGGGTATCAGCTGGCGCATTGGCCATATTATATCTGTATCAGACTGTATTGGATGGAAATTTTTTTAACTCAAAAAAATCTGAAAAATATATAATAAAATCAAAAAGTAAGAAATATAATAATATAAAATTACTGTACATTCCTTCTGTATGTAGGATAGTATATCACTACATTTTTAGAGAGTTAATTCGATTTTAGAGAGAAAAATATGAACTATATGCAGGATGTCTAATAAGGGCTGGTTGTACTATGCAACCAGGATGATGATGTGAAACTCAATTCTCTTCTAAAAACAAATTGGAGGGAAACTTTTTTATATATATATAGTAGACTAATGCAATGCGATAAAGCTAATGTTTTAAAAAATAACCTTTTCTTATATAGAGGCTTCCATGGAAAATTTGGAGAGAATAAACACAATAAATACTACCACTAAACTCTTAAAAAAATGCAATTGCTAGGATTCGAACCAAGGATACTGAACTCACTAGAGTCCTCTTTGAACATTGAGGCAACACCTCAGTGGCAAAAAAATAGATATTTTAAGTACATATCTATTTTTCTAAATACTATGCATTATCTAGATCAAAAATCAGATTTTTCTAATTTTAAATTAATGGTGATACAAATTAATTTTTGTAATTTTTATTTAAATGTTATAATCTCATTTACGTAATTTGAGAATGAGGATGATGTTTAATTAAAAAATATATTTTAAAATTTTTATGCAATAAAATGTGATAAAAATTATTATTAAACATTAAAAAAATTTAAAAATAGGTGTAAACTTTGCTGCAATTGACCGCTGGTCCTGATCCGCTACTAGACCAAAAACCTCTTTACACGTAATCTATACTGTCCAAAAGCTTCTGTACACATAATCAATGCGACATTTAGTCAGAAAGAGAGAGGAGAGCAAGTCCAATCCACAACAATGACCACCACCACAAAGGTGAAGTGAAATAGTTCTCTCAATTTCTCTCTCTCTCTCTCTCTCTCGGCATGATATGTCGTATGTGTTAAGAACCGGGTCATGAACTGGTCATGTCTTGGTTCACTGATTTTTTTGGTTCAGCCGTGATTCAACTGTCGGTTTGCACCAGTTGAACCGAAAAAACTGAGAACCATTCACAAAACTGGTTCATTATTTCGTTCGATTTTCAAAATATTTGCATCCTTGATTGTGTTCTTTCCCCTTTGACTTGCCAGGTCTGACTTAGATTTATGTGGGATTCATGTGATTGTATTTCCTAGGATCATATGATCGAAACCTACAGTAATACTTTTGAGATTTTGAAAATTTTGATTATTATCGTACCTCCCTTCAATGATAATGCATCGAATTATAAGTTGGATGGAGAAATGTTAAAATACACATATTCACATATTGTTTGGATACCATGTGCAGCACATTGCTTGGATTTAATATTGAAAAATATTGCAAAAGTTGATATAGTAAGTATGATGATTGATGAAGCTCGTTCTATTTCTATTTTTATATACAACAACAGTTTTGCAGTTGCATTGATGAGAAAATATATAGATAAAAGAAGTTAATTCGTCCTGTAATGATGCGGTTTGCAACTCACTTTTTGACAATTCAAAGTCTCTTAATATGCAAAGATAAATTACGAGTCATGGTTGTTGGTAAAGAATGGGATGATAGAAAATAGTGTCGTAATCAAAAGGTGAAGACAATAACCGATCTGATACTTTGTTCTACATTTTGGGAACAATGTGAGATTATTGTATTAGCATTTGAGTCACTTGTTCGTATATTACGATTAATTGATAATGATGAAAGACCTTTAATGGGGTATATTTTTAAAAGCATGCGAAACTTTCGAGAAAATCAATATGAATTGTAGTCAAGTGCTCAACGTCATTGATACCCGTGGGGAAAATCAATTCGTCGTCCTCTTCATTTAGCATGCTTTTATTTCAATCCAATATTTTTCTATCATGCTAATCGAGAGACTAAGTTTTATACTTGATATGAGTACTTGAAGTAATTGAGAGACTAGATCGTGAAGACATGAAAACACAAGTTAGTATTAATGAAGATGCAAAATTATATCGAAATCTTGTAGGAGACTTTGGGAGGCCAACGGCTATAGTAGCACGTTATACTTTGGATCCAGGTATTCTAAATTTAGATTATGATATTTCTTTTTTTGAAATTTTAACTACATCACTCTTTTATATAATTTTTCGGCTGTTTAGTGGGAGTCTTATGGATGCAGTGCTCTAAAGCTACCAGCCATTGCTATTAAAGTCTTGAGCTAAACATGTAGCTCTTCTAGTTGTGAGCAAAATTAGTCTGTATTTGAACGTATACATACCAAAAGGAGGAACAGATTGGAGCATGGAAGATTAAATGATCTTATTTATATTCAGTATAATTTATGTTTGTTTGAGGGGTATAATTAAATTTAATTTAATGTGATTTGTAATTAATTTATTTTTTATATGTTCTCTTTAACTTCTGTTTTAATTATGTAGGAAGAAAAAAAGGACGGTTCCCTTACATCCTATATGTTTAGATAATATAGATATTTTAGAAGATTAGACCATGGATCCTGAAAACTCTGAAAATTTGCTTACTGAAGAAGATGTTGAGACTTGGATGCAAATGGACCAACCACAAGCTTTATTTGCTACAACTGAAAATGAAGATTTTGGTAATATTTTATAAACTTCATGTTTTAATTATTGAGTTTTATTTATTTTTACTTTCGTAACAATTTATTTTAAAGAATAATATTTGATTATAAAATCCATTACCAGGGTCAATGCTAATTCAAGAAGATCATGAACAAAATAGCGAAAATTGAGGAGTTTCATGAAGATCCAATTGTGGAGATGTTTCTTTTTAGATAGTTTAAAGATATCAACTTTGAAGTTTTTTTTTTGAATTAGATATCTCAAATATGTTCTATTCCTGCGTAGTTGTGTTTTGTACTCACTTTATACCTAAATAGTGTCAAACTTTGCTGAAAATTGAATGACATTCTATTCCTGCTTTTTCTTATTTTTAAGTAGTTAATTTCTTCAAGTAAAATAAAATTATCTTTTTTATAAATATCTTATATCTTTCCATTAATATTTTTCATTTCATTATGGATATTCTAATTGAGTATATAGGAACAAAAAAAGATGAAAGAATTGCACCTATTTCAGGCCAGTGCACTCTTCTTAAATTGTTAAAATTTGTCATTATTTTTAAAATTTCATCTTTGTTAATATATGTGGTCTTATTTTTTTCTTGATTTGCATAATAATTTTAATATGATGAACTTGAATGTATTGTTGATGC
>JAXCLR010000063.1:4616731-4628809 GCA_035584095.1 Annona squamosa | reverse complement strand
AGGGGATTAAAACTCTCAAGTCTCAAGGGGTTAAGTTTTCCAATTACGAAAGAATTTTTCAAAAACCCAATTCACCCCTTCCCTTTTGGATTTTGCCACAAACTTGGGACCAAAAGGTGATATCACTTTGAGTTTCTACCAAAGAGATCTTATTCAATAGCATCTCAATCAACTTCTACTCTTGCGTTTGCTGAAGGCCAGTCATGTACTAGGCCACCACTATTTGTTGAAAGTAACTTTAGTTACTGGAAGTCGAGAATGAAATAACTCATTATGGCTACTGATATGGACTCTTGGATTACTATCCAAGACGGAGTTACTTTGTCAATTGGTGAAAGAGCCTCTGAATGGACTGAAGAAGAAGGTAGGGTTGTAAAGAGCAATACCAAGTCAATGAACTCCTGTTTTTGTGCTTTAACAACTGCAGAGTATGATATGGTATCCTCTTGTCAAACAGCCATAGAAATATGAGATGCAGTAACATCGATATACTAGGAAACTTCTCAAGTCCAAGGGATGAGAAGAAATATATTGATTAGAGAGTTAGAAAGTTTTAAAATGTTAGATACTGAAAATATATTTGAAATATTTGCAAGATTTTTCAACATTATTAATGCACTCAAAGACATTGGAAAAGCAATCTCTGAATTTGAGTAGGTCATGAAGATCTTAAGCGCTCTACCTGAGTCATGGACTCCAAAGATTACAGCTATTGAAGAAGTAAAGGATTTGAACACATTAAGGCTAGAAGGTCTTATTAACTCTCTTATGTCTCATGAATTGATAAAGAAAAGAAACGATGAGTAACACAAAGGAAAAAGGGTTATTGTTTTGAAAGCTATGCAAAACTCAGATGAGTCCACATCTTCCTCTTAGAACGATGACGAAGAAATTACTCTATGTACCCAGAGATTCAGAAAGTTAATAAGAAAATGAAAGAATTTCAAAGGATTTAAAGAGAGAAATAGAAAGTAAAAGAAGAAAGAAATGACTAAATGCTACAAGTGTGGTAGAGTAGGACATATACAAGCTCAATGTCCTATACTAGAAGAAAGTAAATCAAAAGGACGACAAGAGAAGAAGGTCAAAATGAAAATAGAAAATTTCAGAAGCCAAAAGGCAAAGGAATGCACGTAAATAAAGAAACAACTGCAACAAGCAGCTCATCAAATGAAGATAATGAGACAGTCAATTATGCTCAAACATGTTGTATGGCAAGGATTGAGGAAGAAAGCAATATGATCTGCCTCACTATGACTGAAGTAATAGATGGACAAACCACATCAACAAATTGCACCAACAGTGAAGAGGTAACTTCCAAATTCAATCATTCTAATATTAAGTCTATCTACTCCTCTACACATGATTGACTCAAATGTGCTGAGTTAGATAAATTGTAACAAGCATATAATTCATTATATGAAGAAATCAAGAAGCTAAGCAGTGAACTCACATTGAAGAAACGACAATGTGACTCAATAATTATTATGAATAGAAAACTAGCTAAAGGAGTCAACCGCTTAGCAGATGAAAATAATGCCTTAATTGATAAAGTGGAAAGGCTGAAAAAATGAAGCATTAGCAAAATTATCTAACCCAGGAGAAAGTGTGAAAATATTTTTACATATGACCATACAAAATAACAAAAGAGGACTTGGGTATTCCATGTTTGAGCAAGGTGAAAGTAGTAAATCAAATGCTTCAAAATTTGGTAAAAACCAAGCCAAGACAATACCTTTTCATAAACCAAGAGTGAATCATGTTGTTTAGATAAAGAGCCCAACTTGGGAACCACATAATACATAGAGCTTCACTCCAAGACTTCCAGGGGTATGCAATTTCTGCAACAAATTGTGTCATAAAATTTATTAATGTAGAATAAAGAAATTATATGACCAAGGTGCCAAATTGGCTTGAGTGCCAAAAAGCATTGAATTTATGTCTTTAAAGTAAAGAAATGCAGACTCTAATGACTTACTAACCCAAATAAACCCATAAAATTAGTACCGAAGAAATAAGTTCTATGTGATTTTTTTATAAGTATGACTTAAAGCATACCAGCAACATATGGTTCATAGACAGTGGTTACTCAAGATATATGACAAGAGAAAAAGGATTGTTCCATAATATCAAACCATATGGTAAAGTAACTGTTGCATTTAGAAAAAAGTAAAATAAAAGGTATAGAAAATGTTTATGGTATTTCAAATGCATGTATTGAGGATGTGCTATTTATTGAAGGACTCAAATATAATCTAACGAGCATCTGTCAATTGTGTCACAAAAGCTATAAAGTTGTGTTTGAATTTTCTATATGCAATATTTTTTTATGAAAATCACATAGTTTTTAGTGGAAAAAAACATGAAAATGTATATTTGGTTTCCCTTGATGAACTAGACAGACAATGTATTATGGCAATTGATAATGATCTATGGATTTGGCATAAAAGTCTCAGGCACATAAATATGTCAAACATTAAGACTCTGTTGAAAGAGAGTCTCGTAGAAGGATTATCGAAGCTTAAATATGAAAAAGATAAAATTTGCAAAGCATGCCAACTATCTAAGCAGCCTAAAATACCATTTTTCTCCAAAAAGGAAATCTCAACGATTAGGCCACTTAAATTATTACGCATGGATTTATATGGATCATCCAACATCTTGACTCTTGAAGGGAAGAAGTATGTTTTTGTTATTGTTGATGATTTTTCAATATTCACATGGATAATACTTTTAACTAGCAAAGATGAAGTCTTCTCAATATTTGTTACTTTCACAAATTTGGTGCAAAATAAAAAGCAAAATACAATCATATCTATTAGAAGTGATTATGGTGGTGAATTTGAAAATAAACAATTTATAAAATTTTGTAATAAAAAAATTCATCATACATTTTCTGCACCAAGGACTCTCCAACAAAATAGGGTAGTTGAAAAGAAAAATAGAAAAATATAAGAAATGACTAGAACTATGCTAAATGAAAGTAAATTATTCAAGAATTTTGAAGAGAAGTTGTAAATATAACATGTCATATGCTAAATTGAGTTACTATAAAAATAATCTTGAAAAATACCCCATATGAGTTATAGAAAGGTAGAAAACCAAATATTTGATACTTCTATTTTTTGTTATATTTTCTATGTATTAAATAATGAAAAAATAAACTTAGAAAAATTAGATGCCAAAAGTGATGAGGCAATATTTTTTGGATATTAATCAAATATAAAACATATAGAGTTTTCAACAAAAAAATCAAGTAGTAGAAGGATCTATACATGTTGTATTTGATGAATTTAATCCAAATCCCAACAAGGAGGATGAGTTCAGTAATGCAGATGACATGTCAAAGAATCTCGAAAAGCTGCACATGGAAAAGCAAGGGGAATTAGAATCAAAGTAAGAGCAATCCCAAACAAAAAGGTAAGTGAAAGTAATGACTTTTACAAACCTCTAAAAGATTTGAAATTAAAAAATAATCATCTAATTGAGCAAGTAATTGATAACATATATGAAGGAATAAGAACTAGAGACTCTAGACATAATATATGTGGAGACTTTACTTTTATATCTAAAATAGAGCCAAATTCAGTTGATTAAGCTCTTAATAATGAAAATCGAATTATAGCAATGCAAGAAAAGCTAAATCAATTCAAAAATAACCAAGTATGGCACCTAGTTCCTAAACCTAAATATTTCATGGTTATTGGTACCCAATGAGTTTTTAGGAATAAATTAGGTGAAAGTGGACTTGTGGTAAGAAATAAAATTGAGCTTGTGGCCAAAGGATATTCACAAGAAGAAGGAATCGATTTTGAGAAATCATATGCTCTAATGGCTAGATTAGAAGTCATACACATCCTACTAGCCTTTTGCATTTCACATGAATTTCAAACTGTTTCAAATGGATGTAAAAAGTGCATTTTTAAATAGATATCCAAATAAGGAGGTATATGTTAAAATCAGTCTAAATATGTCAAAGTACAAAAGAAAAGATATATTAGTTGTTCAAATTTATGTTCACGATATCATATTTAGTGCAACTAATGAAACTCTATGTCAAGAATTCTTTAAGCTTATACAGAATGAATTTGAGATGAGCATGATGGGCGAATTAAACTTTTTCCTTGGGCTGCGAATTAAGCAACTAAGTGAAGGCATCTTCATAAATCAGTCTAAATATGTCAAAGAAATGCTCCAGAAATTTGAAATGCAAAACAACAAAGGAGTAAATACACCTATGAGCTCAACTATCAAAATCGACAAGGATGAAAAAGGTAAAATAGTTGAACAACAGTTGCGTAAAAGTATGATAGCATCTTTATTGTATTTTACCGCATCCAGACCAGACATATTGTTTAGTGTCTACATGTGTTCTAGATTTCAATAATGTCCCAAAGAATCACATTTAACAGCTGTAAAAAGAATTTTTAGATACTTAATTGATACTACTAATTTAGGGTTATTGTATCCTAAAGGTTCAACATTTGATCTAATCGGCTACTCAGATGCAGATTTTGCAGGTTACAAGGTAGATAGAAAAAGAACTAGTGGAACGTGTCAACATAATGGTCTTATGATTTTCAAGAAAACAAACAAGTATTGCTCTATCTACTGTGGAAGCCGAATATATTGCCGCTAGGAGCTGTTGTGACCAACTACTTTGGATGAAACAACTTAGAGATTATGGGATAAAATACAAAGATATACCAATTAGATATGATAATACGAGTTCAATATGCTTAACTAAAAATCTCATACTACACTCTAGAATCAAACATATAGATGCAAAACATCATTTCATTAGAGAACATGTTGAAAACCATGATGTTTGTCTAGAATATGTTAAAACAGAAAATCAAATTGTTGATATTTTTACAAAACCATTAGCAAAAGAATCATTTTACAAAATTAGAAATGACATGGGTATGATTAATCTTGATTTATAATGTAAAAATATTTTTATGATATCTATGAATGCTATAACTTGAATTGCAAAGGGTAGAATATAGAGTTTATACTTTGATACTTAGGTCGGAGGAGCCAAGTCGACTCCACTCATCCCAAGTCGACTTCACCGAAGTTGACTTCGGATGAGTGAAGTCGACTTCAAACTCGAATTAGGGTTCAAAGTCAACTCTGCGAGGCGATGCTTCGGTTGCCTACTTAGGCACGCATGCTTGGTAACCTTTTCTCCCATTTCACTCTCGCAATTTTTTTTTGAAATTCCTCTCAAAGAGAAAAATTTTCTCCTCTCCTAAATCTCAATACCCATCTAAAACTCCCAACGTCAAAGATTCATCGATCTTATAACCCATGGCACCTAAGGCCATCTCAAAACCGAGTAAACTTCCCATTTTCGGACCCTCCAAATCGAATACGAGGGAGGACATGCCTCATTTGGAACAAACGCCGTCCAAACGAGCCTAAGAAGAGGCTACAACCTCCATGGGTCGTCGAGTCTGATTTCAGGAAGTTAACCCCTTTATTTCCATACCTAGAGAGGAAGGAAACTTAGAATCAAGTGATAGTATTGGCATTAGTAGAAAGAGGAAGGGTACCCCAACTCACA
The DNA here is from genome assembly GCA_035584095.1 of Annona squamosa. NCBI lineage: Eukaryota > Viridiplantae > Streptophyta > Magnoliopsida > Magnoliales > Annonaceae > Annona > Annona squamosa. The sequence continues at coordinate 4,623,240 of JAXCLR010000063.1, read as the reverse complement.
GGGGGCAAGTTCTCAAAATTCCAACAGAATACTTTAGGACTAAACGTCAACACAGATGATTCTACAGATACTTCTATGAAAGAAAGACTTTCTTATAAAAAATAATAGATTTCAAGTTTTTGCATAAAGATACATTTGGAATTGAGGAGTTACTAGATTACCAAGGGTGAACCTGATTATTAAAAGAGGATGACAAGATATACCTAGATTTGACTAGATTGTTCTACTATTTATGGGATCAAGAGTATTTGAACACATATGTGAAAGGGGTGAAAATCAATTGGGGAATAGAACATGGAATTAGCAAAAGAAATGCAATTGATCGTGTAGCAAACATTTTAGGTGTTCCTCCTTTTGATGAACCATACCCAGCAAGACTGACTCTCACTTAAATGTATAATCAGCTGACAAATAGTAACAAATATCTTTGACGTATCAAGTTTTTATACTGTATAGATTTATCTCCACAACTAAAGGTACTATGCTTGCTCATAACCCATTTCATCTATCCTAAAGGTGGAGGCCGAAACTAGCTCAATCCTCAAGAGGTCAAAATCTTGTGGAAAGTGGCCAACAGGGTCAAAGTTCGTCTTTCAAGACTATTCTTAGAGGCCTTGGAGTTAGAAAAGGAGAATCCTCGGGGCATACTCCCATATGGCACATAGATCACCAAGATACTAGCACATTATCATGTCAACTTGGATGGAGAGCCCTATGAAGTGTTAAAACCTACAAATGCTATCAACTGTGCTTTATTGACCCGTATGAAGATTGACTTGGAGGCATTTAGAGCCAATTAATTACGGGATCAAATGGGATACGATTTTCAAGGCGCTCCGGCTCTACAAGTACCCCAAGCAGAGGAAGCTCAACCTAAGGAGGAGGATCTGCCTCGTTATGATTACCATCCATCTCCACCTCCCACTCTTCAAGCTCCAGCTTCGCCTGCATCTCATGGCTCTTGCTCCCCTCATGGATCACGAGCAATAGATCACTTTACCCATTCCCTGGATCAACCATCTACCTCCAAGGCGGTTCTCGAGTATTTACAAGCCATGACAGTGGAAGCGGCCGACTGATTCTGAGTTTACCTGATTTTGATTCCCATTAGGGCAAATTCATCCAAGCCGAACCCACCGTTCAAGCTCCATCGTCCGCATTCTTTTTTGCATACAGTTGTCCAATACCTCCAACTCACCCCCTTTCTTACCCTATATCTGCCTTTGCATTTCACAAATCTTGCTTCCCGTACTATCTTTTTTTATGTTTGACAAAAAGGGAAAGAGAGATAGGTAATAGGGCATAGTTTTTTGGTTTCTGGGTAGATTGTATTTAGGTATACATTGAAACAGTGTTCTGAATCATTTTGTCTATATCCATGTTTTGAATTGAATAAAAATTTTACATATTTGGTGTGTTGAAATGTTGTGTGTTGAATGACTGATATAATTTGAAAATAGAGAATCAAATGGAAATTGATAATTGATATGAAATACTTATTAAATGATAAATGAAAGGCTTATCTCAAATTGGTTTTATCAATCATAAAAAAGGTGGAGATTGTTGTAAACATGTGGCAAATTAAGTACAATCAATGTTTTGATGATTAACAATTGAATTTGAGAATTATCAAGGTACTAACGTGATGTTAAGTGATTTCAAGGTTTGCAATATTCAAAGATCAAAAGCTTGGTAGACTAAGTCACATGCAATGTTGACTCAGGCATCGACTTCGAGGGACTATTTTTTGACAGCGCTAAAAATCGGACACCCGAGCAGACGAAGTCGCAACCTCAAGTCGACTCCATCTGCGACTTAAGATATCTTTAGAGATTAAAGAAGAAACTGATAATGTCAAGTCGTATTCCAAGTCGACCTCGTCATGCGACTTGGGTGAAGTCACACCTGAAGTAGACTCGGACTCTCGACTTGAAAGGAGTTAAAAATCAAGATGTTCCTAAACGCTTTGCTCAGAAAGATAAAGTCCAAATTATGAAACAACGACAAGATTGAACCAAGGTTAGATAAAGTTCTCATCGAATGCTCAAGAAATATTAACTAAGCTCAAATATCAAGAAGAATGAATAGAACTCAAATATAAATGAAGATTTATACGCATGAATCATGAAAAAGCAAAGAAAGATAACAAACAAAGAAGATCAAATTGTGTCAAAGCTCTAAGAAATCAGATAGCTGGTAAAGTCACAATCCAAGTCGACTCCACCTGCGACTTGGGTCAAGTGTGAGACCAAGTCAACTGAAGTTTGGAACTTAGTTGAAGAACTGAAGACCAAAGTTACATCCGAAGTCGACTCGAGCCTGCGACTTGAATGAAGTTGTAACCCAAGTTGACTCCAAGTACGACTTGAATCGCAATAGTCGAAAAAATTTGAACGTTAGCACATTAAATGCGCATCACCTACCTCCAAACGTTCGAATTTACTCTCCCTTATTTAAGTCACTTCAAATGAACGGGAGAGGGAAGAGAAACAACATTGATTGAGTTCAACCTCTTATTCTCAAGCATTTATCTGATCTAAAAGAAAGTTTTCAAGAAGAACTCAGTGACAAGCTGCTAAGTGCTAAACTGATCCATCATCAACTTCTTCTGCAAGTTCTTCTCTGCGTAAGAATCTGTTTCTAAACAACTGTAAAGTGTAGTATCATTTTCTATTTAGTAATGATTTTTGTTCTACTTGGTTTAGTATTGGAGACTAAGAACAAGTGAAGGTAAAGAACGTATGATTTGAGTGTAACTCATCACCTACTTGTGCTAAGTTTGCATAAGGCCCCCTTAAGCTGAAATCTAGAAGAGAGCAAAGACTCTGTTGTATTGCTATTTTGTTTAGTGGAACCCAAGGCACTAATGTGTGTTCTTGAAGAGTGGAGTATGGATGGTTGTCCTGAACCACTATAATTTCTGAAGTTTATTGTTTATTGCTCTTATATTTCACGTTTTTCATTCGAGGGGATTAAAACTCTCAAGAGGTTAAGTTTTCCAATTATGAACAAATTTTTCAAAAACCGAATTCACCCCTCCCTTCTTAGGTTTTGCCGCAACTCGGGGTCAACAGGGGTAATATGCAACTCATGAAACTACATGTGTATATTTAAAATTACTGTCAAACTAAGTAGGTATATATGCAAATTATCCTATAAAAATTAAAACCAATCTCTGATCAAACCACTCATTAGAATATTTTGGTTCAAACCAATTTAAACATTATAAAAAAAACATGTGAATAATTTGACAAAATAATGGTTTTAAATGAGGCAATTGATTGTACCAAAAAATAATGTAGAATAAAAGCAAGAATTGTATTCAATTGGGCAGTAGCCTAGATGGTAACATTTGTGGCCTCTATAGATAAAGTCCAACCATAGATAAGTAAAAATTCTAATACTCATGTCGTTAGGAATCCATTAAAAGGGTCGTTAACAGCCCTATAAAATGACAAATATGCTTAAGCCCTAATATAATTTTAGATTAGTTTACTCAAAATTAATAATTTACATTTAAATAATATGTGATTTATAGGTATAAAAGTGTTAAGAATTCATTTGCGTATAAATTTTTAGCAAAGAAATCATAATTAAGGAGGGGCATTTTTCGTTATTTTATAAGGGTGGTAATGACTCATTGAATAGATCCTTAACACCGTGGGTATAAACAAAATTTTAGGGAAAATATGTGGGTATTTGTGGAATTTTTGAGAATTCATGGGTATAAGTGGAATTAAGGGTAAAATTTATGAGTATATATGACATTTGCCCTTATAAATATATAAAAAAGGAGTAATTTATAATTTTAGAAACTATGATAGTGTATTTGTAACATGATTAAATTTTGAAATTATATTTGCAAATTATTTTTCATAATTTTTGGAAATGTTTATATATGTTTTTGAATTCTAAAAAGATAATTTTAGAGTTATTTAAGTAATATTTGGAGGGCAATTTAGTTATTGTACCAAGGTGCATGCTGAACTGACCTTAATTTAAGTAAGGTAGGTTACATGCCTTAAAACTAACCTTTTTACATATCTTATAAATAATTTATTTAGAGGATAGAATCATAGAAATTGTATTAAAAAACAATTATTTCTTTCGCAAACCCTTTTTAAATTGGAGAGAGAAACTATCCATCCTCTTACCCAATTGGCTTGGCTTCTATTTAGGCTTAGGTTAGTGAATTTTTCCATCGAAACACACTGATCAATGATATTTAAGAGAAAACTAAAGTAATGATTGGATATTCACATGGCACACTCGAAATTGAAGAATTTGGAATTTAGTCTTAAGGCCAGCGGTCAGGACTCTTTCGAAATATAGGCCCAACCTCCAACAAACAAGTAGCTAGATCTTTGCATTAATTATAGTGGCTTTTCTTAACTATGCTCATTATGTTTGATCCTAATTTTAAATATACTTGTTTATATTTCAAAAATTTTAAATATATTTACTATATTTGTATCTAATTTCAAAAATGTTACTCTATTACATACATTAATAAATGTCATTAACTTATTTGTGAAATTACCAATATGCCAATTTCATAATTCACCGTTGTCCTAATTGTATAAAAGTTTTAAATATAGAGAGCTCTAATTTCATTCTCATTTCATCTTTTATTATTTTACACCAAAGGTATTTTAGGCACTTATGAAAATGTAACCAACATTTAAACGGATAACCGTTAACTTAGGAATGAGTATTTTTAATAATAGATGAAAACATTATAGGTATATCTAGGACTTTTAAAAAATATAGTAGGTATATTTAAAACTATGGTCAAATATAGTGAGTATATTTGTAAAAAGCCCTTTAGCATAATCTTACTTGCATAATGTTATAAAAATGGAATTTATAATCAAACCTTAGAGTGATTTTGCTCAAACCAGCTTAACCATTTCAACAAATTGAATCAACTCCTATATTTTATGAAAATAACTATTGTCTTACTCTTATTTTATTTGGCCAAATCTAATATTTCACATTTATTCTATAATTTATAAAGCACTTCTCCTATGTTATCTTACTCTTATTTCCCATTATTTTTATGAAAATAACACTTTTTTATTTTGTCATTCTCAAATACTTGTTTTAATTTTTCTAAATTTTTCATGATTTTTTGAGGATTTTTTTGAGTTATTTTTATTTTTGGGCGTTGGCGGCTGCTTGCTTGTGGGCCTCTGTGTGGGCAATAGGGGTGCAACTTAGGTCGGTTTGTTTCGGGTAATGGTCTACCCTACCCATACCCTATTTGTAAAAGGCATACCCTACCCTACCCATTTGTCGATTCGGTTCCTAGTATACCTTACCCTACCCATTACCCATAGGGTCGGTTCCGGTTTCGATTCCAAATTGGTTCCTTTAATACTCAAATATAATATTTTAAAAAAAAGTTCTATGTTATTTTAAATAATGTAAAATAATACTCATTTGTGTTTTAAAATTATATGTACATATATTATTGTTTATATTATTATATAAAAATATGAAGTATAGACCATAATGACCTAATCATTAAAACTATTAATATATTATAATCATAAGTCACAAGCGCATTTATAAGAGTCTTTCGGAAGTCAATGACGTATATATAAATTTATTTAAATTTATACTTCCCAAAGTACAAAATTCATTTAAACTTTAATTTATTAAAATATATGTGCACATAAGATGTTAAAGATAAAGAAAGATGCATACTACATAATATATATTATACATGTATATAATTATGCACATATTAATTACCCATATGAGTACTTATGCGGGTCAGTTCTGGGTACCCAATATATCTACTCTACCCGTACCCTATTTGATGAGACGGGTAATAATTTGTACCTTACCCATACCCATGGGTAATATTTTCTACCCTACCCTACCCAAATTAGGGTCGGGTCGGTGGGTACCCTACCCAAGTTGCACTCCTAGTAGGCTAACATATTCATGTGAAATATGAGGGGTGTTTGCTTATACATAAAACTTTTCAATATAAAATTTTACACCTTTTATAATTATTCTATTTTTAAATTATTTCTTTGTTTCTTCCTATATAGGTATTCTACTTTTCAATTATTTCTATAAGGGCCATTTGCAATTGTGAAAAACTCAAGGCTTTTTTCAATTGTAAAAAGAATTTCAACCATTAATATATCGCAACCCATATGTAGCTATTGTCAACGCCATGACTGTAGGCATTAAATGCATATCACATACAAGTGTGGGACCCATAGCTGATGTGTGTGACAAAATGCTTACTGGGCTCGTGATGTTAATTATGCGATGGAAGGCGGTCACAAGCAAAGTTGCTAAAATGACAAGTTTTCACCTTCAACCCATCCATACTGGGATTATGTTTCTCAATACTTAAAAAGTGTAAGTTAAAACTTTTTAATCTAAAACTTTTCGCTCTATATAATTATCATATTTTTTAATTATTTTTTTACATTTTCCTATACAATTACCCTACTTTTCAATCATTTCTACACAACTACCCACACAAC
>JAXCLR010000063.1:4577394-4589893 GCA_035584095.1 Annona squamosa | reverse complement strand
CATTTTTTTTCTTGAATTTATGTTTTTATTTTTAAAACTTTTTATTGATTTTCCAAACTAAATAATACCGAAAAAGCACGTAAAATTACCAGATTTTACAACAGATATGATTTAAACAGAATATATATATCTGTAAAATAATAAATTATTTTAAACAATTTTAGGCTTGTTGTAAATTTTCGGATTTCCGCATATATGTAAAATAATAAATTATTTTAAACAAGTTTATGCTTCTTTTAAATCTCCGACCAACCGAGGGGTCAACAGTGGCGCAGAAAGCCATTTCTGTTGTTGGCGCAGGATTGAATTTCATGCGAGATTTCGGTCCCAAATAGATGAGTGTGGGAGCAGGTTGTCTTCCGAGTGGAAAATAAGGAGGTGTGAGAGCACGTGGTCTCTCAGTTGCCTGTTGAAAACTGTGTCTTTCATATTTCTTTGAAATGTTACGTGTTCCCAAATTTATAAAAATGTATTGTATCTTCAATATAATATGTGTTGATATAAAAAAATAAAAATAAAAAAATCTCCGGATTTCTAGGGCACCGTCTGGTACATGTAACCGCGCAAAAGCGGCCGTGCGAATCTTATCTACAACTTGGGCAGGGTATCAACTTGGGCAGGTTGTTTCTGGTTATTATTCGGATTTGGTTAAATTTTGAATCGTTTATGATTGTCATCTTAAAATATACAATTTATATTCACTTTAAACAAAATATCCAATCTCTCCTCAAAAATGAAAAAATAAAATAAAATGTCCAATTATCATATATAATAATTTATATTAATTTATTAGTTTGTTTTTATGTCACTATGCAAGGTCTATCTACGTACCCCTGGTTCCCTAAGACCCTTACCTGCTCATTCGATGCACGACAAGCCTAACACCAAGCCACGGCAGGTACGCGCCTGTTTTTTTTGTTTTCTTCAAATGTATATGGTTAAAACTATCTCAATTTGTAGTGTATGTTTTTTAATTGAAATATATTTACATACATCTCTACAAACTCTTATTAATTAGATTCTTACCAAATGAAAGAAGTAAAACTTCTACGAAATAATTAAAGAAATAAATACCCAGATGCATATACCGCAAATCGAACGCCTTATCTGACCAAAACGACACATGAGTGTTACCACCAGGGTAGACCCCTAGTGGCTAGTACACCCATGTTGGTATATAATAATTTATAATTTAGATTTTTTCTTGTAAAGTCATGACACTTGATTTCGCGAACAATTATCATAGAGGATTTTTTTTTTTTTGTAACATATTGCTCACCACTGGCCAACTGCCAATGATCCCGTTTTAATCCTCTAGGAGCAGTGTCTCTCATTTGCTATGATGAAACATATTCTCCTTCTGAAAAATTGTAGGAATAACTTAGAGAATAATTATAATACAAAATAAAATGAATGTAAATAGATATCAATCAAAAAAATACTTTGAAATTAACATATAATTACTAACCTAATTAACCCATTAGGCTGACAACAAGCTCTTTTTCTATTTTAAAATTTATGTGATTATTGAGTCCTAATTAAATTTAAAAAATTATAAAAAACTATAATTAAACCAACTATGTTTTATAAGGCAGAATGTTTTGCAGCTAAAAAATAATATAAACATAAAATAAGTAACAAAAATGAGAATATTAAAGTGAATGAGTCATAAAACAAAAAAAGAATAAATAAATATGAAGAGGATTGATCATTTTAGAATGATCAGATCGGTCTAAAATAAGGCCATTTCAGATTGGTCTAAAACACAATTTTTATTTTTTTCAAAATATTTTAGAAAATTATTATTCTAGTTTTTTAAAAAATGTCTCTGATTTTCAAAAATAAATATTTAAAATATTTTAAAAATAGTAAAAATTGATACACACGTTAAATATACTTAGATTAACACTTTTATAAAAAAATTCAAAAAATAGGTTAAAATGAGTTTAATGCACCTGGATGCACTGAGCAGGAGATCGCTATCCGATTTCAATGAAACAAACTGAATCGGAACTTTTTTTAATGGTGTTGCCACTAGACAACTAGTGGAGAACAACTCAAGGAGAAGACTAATGAAACAAATGTCTTTATCTAACTCAAACTCTAGATCTCGCATTTACAAAATTATTAAGCCATTCATGTAAACTACTTGTCCAGCAAGTGGTGACTCTCGATTAGAACTTTTTTTCTATTTTTCCATTACAAAATTATAAAGTATGTTTGAGAAGTACTAAAATTGTTGAATATTGGATATACAAATATTTAAATGGTGAGAAAATAATGTAATATAATAGAGCAATAATGAGAAGTAAAGATAATAAAATTAAAATAAATAGATTAATTGTACAAATAGTTATATAAAAATAATAAAAATAGAGTAGTTATAAAAAAGATTAAAAATAAGATAATCCTGAAGAATAAAAAATTTTAGATTAAAATTTTTTTATTTGAGAACTTTTGATAGTATCAAACACACCCCTAATATGCAAGATCTCACTTTTGTCTCCATCAAATTATTACAAGTTAAACTCACAAAAACTCTCATAAATTTCCTTACGAAGTAATTCCATAAATCTGTATAATTTTTTTTATAATATCAATAAAGAGAAGACAGCTCCTGATAAAAAAGACTATTATTCTTAATTTAAAGAACCATTGCCTCCACACCGCGCTGTGGACACAGAAATTGAACTTGCACAAGGACAAGTGAGCGCATCCTTATAAAATACTACAAACATCTTAACAATATTTCTTATCTTTTTTCTAGCAATATTTTTTAATCTTACTTCCAGTTGAGGCTTCCACAAATTTAGGAAGAAACGACGCTACCGTTGTTTCCGGTCTCCGTTCTCTGACGCGGAAATGGAGGCTAGAACGCTAGAATTCAAAACCACATCATATAAGCGGGTTTTGACTGCACGCTGCGCTTCTCTGCTCGGAACATTTGCCAAATATCAAAGAAAATTGCAAATAGGCCTCATCAGCAAATGGACTGAAATGCCCTTTCATGCATGCCGTTATCATACTCTTTGGCATCTAGTGAACTTCTCATTGTAATTTAGGGATATTTGTAAATAACTTCTAACTATTTTATCTTTATTTTATTTGCTTTCAATTATCACCCATATCATATCATACCACTTTCTCATGTTTTAAAAATTTTCCTCCCTTTTCGAATCTTACGTGCTATACCTTAAAGTGCAAAATTGAAAAATGTTGACGCCCCATTTGTAAATATCCCTGTAATTGATTGGCACCACTGCGATGTTTGCCATCATGCCTCCCTTGTCAAACCACGCTGGCTTTAGGCATGCCTGGCCCCATGATGCAACCGACAAATGGTGCTTTATATATGCTTTGTTTGCCTTTGTCCACAGGAAAAGATAAAAAAGATAAAAAAAAAAAAAAAAAAAGGCGGTTTCGCTATTAAAAAGTGCAATCGACAAATGGTGTTTTTTTTTTTTTTTGATGAAAGACAAATGGTGTTTTATATTTGCTTTGTTTGCCTTTGGCCAAGAGAAAAAAAAAAAAAAAAACACTTCCGCCATCAAAATATTGGCAAATGTTCACGTCCGCAAGTGCTTTGCAGAAGCCAGGGGCAAGATCATCGCGTTCTGGTGCAACCGGAGCGAAAAATTCTTGACTTTTTAGCAACCACAATTTTATTGGAAAAGATTATTAGCGAGATCCAGACCACGCATCATACGCATAATTGCATATGAGATTTTAATATAAATCACAGCGAATACAAATTCAACTATTACTTGAAATTATATCCTGCAAGATTCCAATTAAACTTATTTCAGATAGAATATGAAGTTTTAAATGAACGGCTTAGATCCAAATAAAAATATTAACAAAAATTCAAAACTTGAGCATTTTCTCACTTTTTATGTCGCAAGATTGGTACGGAGAAATTCAAAAAGTATGGATTAAAATTGCAAAATCAAAAACTCGTATAAAATTAGAAAAAGAACCACGGTCGGATAAAAAAAACATATGCTAAGCTCAAAGTTAGAAGACGTGTCAGTCAATCAGTCCCGAGAAAATCGTGTTAACGTCAGCGATTTTGTGGTAATCATAGCAGACGACGACCCTTAGGCCCTATCCATGTCATTCAGTGGCGGAGATTCGTGGAGCTAAAGGAGGCAATTGCCCCCTTGAATTTTTCAAAATTGAAAAAAGCCCCTTTAAAATATTTCAAAAAATAACGCCCCCTCCATATCAATTTGCCCCGCCCAGAAATTATTCAGTCGGGTTGTCGTCATTACTGACCCACGGATTCTCCTCCAAAATTCGATCTCGGATTTTCATGATATATAACTTTTTTCAATATTACGATTGAAAATCTTATTTTAAATAAGTACCCCTGAGGGACAAATTCGTTTTCGAAACCAAGAAAAGAAATCTGGGGTGGAGAAAAGACAACCAGAATCTAAATTTAGGATGCAAATCTGAAAAAGTGTAAATGGGGGGTAAGATTTGGGAAATTTACCTTGAATCGTGCGTGGAGTTGAGAAGCAGAGAAGGTGAGATGCCCTCCAGAAACGAAGAGAGAGGAGTGGGAAATGCGAGCGGGATGGAATCCATGAAAGATTTCTGGAGATGGTTTGGGTTGGAATCGACGAGGGATGGAGGAGGAGAGATGGGAATTTAAAGGAAGGAAGATGCGAGTATGAGCCTATGAGGCCATCAGCAGAGAGAGAGAGAGCGTGCGTGGCAAACTAATTTGGGTTGGAGACCAGCATTGACAAGAACAGCGGTCCTGGCGCCCAACTCCCACATGCAATGATGTTTTTCTGGGGTAAATTTTTTTTTTTTCAAGAACAATCCAGTGCACTCCGGTGCATTACCTTTTATTTCTTATTTATTTTTAGGATGTTTTTTAATTATAAAATTTTGTAATTTAAAATTTTCACTTTTTATAACTATTTTATTTTTTAATTATTTTACACATTTTCTTATATAACTATTTCTGCTTTTCAATTATTTTGATACAATTATTCATGCAAGTAATATATATATTTTAACTTTATTTTTTTTTACTCTCATCATTAGTCATATCATATAACATTATTTTTTCTAATTTCAAAAAATTTTTACACCAAAAACATTTTATTCAAGAGTTTTATCACCTGGAAGACACACTCTTCATGTTTTCGAGATTTATGTATAAGTCGAAGTATGAAGTTAATAGATATAGGAAATTATTCAATTAGGGTGCAATCCATCCCAAAATGGGCCCCATATGCATTAAAATTAACATTTACCCATATATTGCATTTAAAATTATTTTATTTTGAGTGTATTTGGTAATGAATAAAACTTTTGATGAAAAGTTGTGGAAAGTAAAAGTTGTAAAATGATGTGATATGATAGAGGTAATGATGAGTTGTAAAGAGGATAAAGTTAAAATAGATAGTTAATTGTGTGGATAGTTGTGTAGAAATGATTGAAAAGTAGGGTAGTTGTATAGAAAAGTGTGAAAAAATGATTAAAAAATATGATAATTATGGAGAGTAAAAAGTTTTAGATTGAAAAGTTTTAACTTGATATTTTCTATCAATTACCAAACACACCCTTTATTAGCATACCAATTTTCATTCAATCCTAAAATAGTACAAAATCAACATAATAAAATAGTTTAACATAAATATAAATTTTAGAGTAGTATTTTTAAAATATAAATTATCTAAGGTATGTTATTTATACGTATAAATAATTGTACAAAGTATTTTAAGATTCTAATAATGGATGACCATTTTACAACGAATTACACCATAATTATAATCCAGTCCATTTGCACGGGACGAGATTCTCATATATATTTTCCTGCACAGTAAATAATGGTGCATTTGGCCTAAAATGAGTCTCACATGTACTTAAATATATTGATACTTTATATAATCATTTATCCATATATAAATTTTAGAACAAATGATTTACATATTGAAAAAATAATTTTAAAGTTGTTATTTACATCGAACTATTTTATTACGTTGAATTTGTACTATTTTCAAATGAGGTCTATATGCATATCCAATTGGGATGAAAATTAGTACGGTAATAAAATACATAATTCTAAATACAATGAGTGAAATAGATTATAATTTTATGATCATGCTTGACTCATTTTGATGTAAGAGCATAGTAATTTCGAACAATCGAACCTTCTCAAATTATTTCTTTTTTAGAACCAAAAAGATTTATATCAGAATAACATATGCTAAAAAACAACAAAACTTGGACGCAATATATTTTTATAAAATGTTAAAATATAGGCAATAACGATTTTGTTAGCCAGAACTAAAAAATCTATTTGTTAACTAGGGCCAAAAATCCTATTTTTATTGTATTTTTGTAAATTTGTTAATCTAAGTTTATTCAATCAATAAACTAGAATTTATCATTTTTGGATAAGTGTATTTATTTTTATGAATTTTTAAATATAGAATATTTTAGTTATTTTAACAGTTGAAAATAACTAAAATACTCTTGTGCTTAGAAATCCAAAAAATATAAACATATACAAAAATAGTAAAAATTGATCTATAAATTAAATATATCTAGATTATCAAGTTTATAAAATTAAAAAAATAGGATTTAGGGTCAGCAACGTAGCCAAAATTTTAAGTCACATCAAAAGGTGCTAAGGAAAAAAAAAAATAAATGTGGAGACGTTTTCCACCATTTCTTTTCGTTATTGCGAACCTTTCTTTAAAATTTTTGCAACCGGACCCATAGGGTCCTATTTTGCAAAATTCTCATGAGAGTCCCACCTCACACTGATGTAAAAAATTAAAGGTGTGTTTAGTAATGAATAAAACTTTTGATAAAAAAACTTTTTAGACTAAAAATTGTCAAATAATATAAGATAATAGAAGTAATCGTAAGTAATAAAAAGGAAAAAGTTAAAATAGATAGATTAGTTGTGTGACTAGTTGTGTAGAAATTATTGAAAAGTAGGTTACTTGTATAGGAAAATGTAAAAAAATAATTAAAAAATATAATAATTGTGGAAAGTAAAAAGTTTTAAATTAAAAAAATTTTAAGTTTTTTATTAATTCACGGACACACCCGTAGTAGTCCGACCGGTACCCCGCGAGTTCCGCCTCGCAAATCGCAACGATGCAGATGCATGCGCCGTTGGACTCGCATCTCGCGTGTCCGGAAGTCAGCTCTGCCTTTGACAACATAAAGAGGACACGGGAAAAGTGGCGCGTGTGCCATCTGCATGAGCATCGTTCATGTTTTATTGTTCAAGTATAATATGTATTGATATATATGTAAAAAATGTTTTATTGTTTACACGAGTAGTCGTACACGCACTCCGTAGCTGATGCACACGCAAATTCAGATGGTCAATTGATTATCGAGTCCCACTTCAACACGCGCGTGACTTTTGCTAGCGTTTGCAGCCAAATTGAAATATACGTATCCAAATTTATTCTGTATAGTAAAAAAATATGGCTATTTTTTGTTAAAATGGAAATGCTTGTAACTGTATGCATAATGTAATCTACTTAAGGATTAAAAACATTTTAGTTTGTACCTTTTAAAAACATGGTCATTAACGAATTTATAATTGAGCCCATTTAAGGGCACTATAGTCGCAATCTTCATGAAGGCTAATCGTTCATTGCTTTTGGGCTAGCTATCCTCCCATCGTCGCTGTACACCCCGTCTCATCGAACACACATTTCCATAATCCAACCGGTATACCTTGCCCATTTATAGATAGGCACAAAACTTGGACCAGGTATTTGATCTTATCATGATGTATGCCTTGAATATATGCACCTAAAATGAGGATCTAAAAAATATCTGCACCTAAAATCCAAAAAAAAAAATTAAAGAAAAGAAAGAAAAACATCTGCACCTGGTACAGGTTTTCCAGAGGCAAGGACCATGGGCCGGCAACTCATCGCTATGTCCAGCCGACTGCACTGCACATGACTGGTTGTAAGTACAGTACTTTCTGTTTAGCTAGTTACATTACTGGGCAGTGTTGTCCCTGTACAGATGATGATTACAGAAGGAATAAGCAGGATCTGAGCTTTCTAAAAGCGTAATTAATCCATCTACCGCAGTGCAGACGCAAATTATGGGTGCGTTTGTTTAGCATAAAAAAATGTCAACTAAAACTTTTCAATCTAAAACTTTTCACTCTCCATAATTATTCTATTTTTAATTATTTTTTCACATTTTTCTACACAAACTACCCTACTTTTTAATCATTTCTACACAACTATCCATACAACTAACCTATCTATTTTAACTTTATTCTCTTTACTCTTCATCATTATTCCTATTATATCACATCATTTTCTATTGATTTGATAATTTCTACTCCAAAAACTTTTCATCAAAAATTTTACCTCCAACCAAACACACCTTATAGATATTGAAGTGTCTAAACTTGGAGGTGCCGCGGGAAATTTCGATCCCATGGCGGAGCTTCTGGGCAAGCTCTTCGAACTAGATTGGCGGTGCTGTGAGAGCTCAGTATTGAAATACTGAATTTTAGATGATAAGGCGGAGGGAGTTGATTGAATGCTCGAGTTCTTCCGCTTTAGACTTGTAGTAGTAGGTTCTTCGGCAGAACTCCCATAGTAATTTTAGTAATGCGAGTTCGCCTGTGAATAAAGTGTCGAGTAAGTACATATTATGATTACTTCTGGAAGTTGCTGGTTGCAATTTGGCTTGTTGCCAGTGAGGTGCTACCGGCAGGCGTAGAGCAATGGAGCTGAGTTGCCGGATTTAATGGGGTATTACGATCAAATTTGAAATAGGTTTCTAATTTTGGTTAAATTACCAGATCTTATATGGTGGCCATCAAAATTTTTTATTATTGGCAGAAGGGCAACTAGGATTCGAAGAGCATCATGGTCCTTTGTTGCAGGAAGATAGGGTGTGTTTGGCAATTTGCAAAACCTGTTAAGTTAAAACTTTTCAATCTAAAACTTTTTACTCTCCATAACTACTCTTTTTTAATTATTTTTTACACATCTTTCTATACAACAATCCTACTTTTCAATCATTTTTACAACTACCAATACAACTAACCTATTTATTTTAAATTTATTCTATTTACTCCTAATCATTACCCCTACAATATCACATAATTTGACAACTTTTATTCTTCAAAAGTTTTCATCAAAAGTTTTATTCATTACCAAACACACCCATAAAGTGACAAAAAGGGAGCTCAGATTTGAGCAAGTTGACCAGAGGATGGATGGGTGTGATGCCGCTTCCCTTATTAACAATGATTTTGAACTTAATGTCAACGACCTACGTTAGTCCCTTGATCGGCCGCAGGTAGAAGTTAGTAGTGCCTTCCATGAATTATCACTGGACCTTGATCAGCCACCACCCTTCTTCACTCTTGCCAAACTAGCCAACCAATTTGCATAGGTAGGCGATTTTCGATAGCCTCACTCCTGGGGGGGGGGGGGGAGAAGACATGCACTGATACTCAAGGGGCGGGGAGAGACAAATGGGGCAATTTTGGCATTTTAAAAAATAATGCATGCAAAGCACGGATCCATTAAGTTTAACTAACAAGTGTGACAACATGGGCATTATAAGAATTATAAGTGAAATGTTATGGGTACTAGGAGAATTATTGAAATATTGTATGTATGAAAGGAATAATAGGCAAACGTTATGGGTATTAGAGAAATTTACCCATAATTTCACGAAAAGTATGGAATTCTATTACTATCAATGACAATATTGTTATAAATAACTAATTATAGCATGTAATTAATTAGTTTATATTTAAAAAAATTAAAAAATTCATTAATAATATTTTTAGGGCAAGTTCTTCATATACTTGTGAATTTTACCTTTAATTCAACTTATACCATAATAAAAAATTTCCTCTTATACCCACAAGCTTCCAAAATCTCAAATATATTTATGTATTTTACCTAAAATTTAACCTATATTCACATAATTAAGGAAATGTTAAAAGTGTCATTAGCCTTTTTGAAATGATGAATAAGTCCAAGTCTAATATAATTTAAAATTAATGTGCTCAAAGTTAAAAATTCACATTCAAATAATATATGATTTTATGACTTTAAAGTACTAAAAATTCATTAAAATATAAATTTTTATCCCTTTAATGAATCATAACAGCATGAGTACAGGTGAAAATTTAGGTAAAATACATTAATATATTTAAAAATTTTAAAAATTCACAGGTATAAATAGAATTATGGGTAAAATTCGTGGATATATTGGAAATTTCCCTATTTTAACATATATTTCAAGTGGAAAAAATTAGTTATATTTAAAAATTTGGTATCCTAAATATTTATTTTCAAAGTTTGATTATTCGATGTTCATTTTCGAATGGTTTTAAATTTTAGATTTATACATTCCAATAAATATAAGTTTTGAATAAATTAATACTAGTAAATGATATTAATCAATTATGTTAATTAGTAATATCTTGTAGATATAGAACTAACAAGTTGAATGGAGTAATCTAATCCATTTGATTAGTTGTATAGGATAATAACCAACAAATAAATTTAATTATAAAAGTCTAGATAAATTATTTATTAAATATTGAAACCTCAATATTTCTAGTTTCATAACCTATCCGTTGCATTTTTAAAATCTTTTAAATTAAATTGTTATTTGAATTTTAAAATTTTACTCAAAATCTTAACATTATGTCATTGAGCCTAAACCTCTCATCATACATTGGTAGTGTGAGCAAATGAGAGGGTCCATTATGCTATAAAAAGGGGATTGGTCTCCCTTTTCTACCTACATTCACAAAGCTAGCAATAGCTCAAGCTGTTTTGGGTACAAGTAAGGCCAAAATTTTGGCTACATTAAAAAAATATTTTTTAGGCTTGGCTTTTGAGGTATGTTATTCTTATGACATTGCAATATTCAAATTTTCATTTAGAGAAGTTATTTTCATCATTAACATGATTGTCGTGGGACATCATTGTTGCTTTGACATATTTCAAGTAGCATTATTATGGAGTCATTTTAAGTATTATTGTGATATTATTTTCAAGTAGTATTATTAAATTATTTCAAACTAATGTTTTTATTATTGTGCGAAGTATTCCTTGTAAGTAGTCTAGATCAGCATTATTTTGAGTATTGTTAAAGTTGTGTTGAGGCGAGCAAGGCTGTCTCGGCAGAAGTCAAGTTAAGAATCGTCCCAAATGGCTTCAACTAATGATATTATGCAACCATAGATTCCAAATCTCAAAGGGAAAAATTATGAGCATTGTAAAACTTAGATAAAAAGTTATTTTTAAATTTCAAGATATTTGAAATATTGTTAGAAATGAGTATAAGGAACCCCCATCAAAAAGTAGAAAATTTTCAAAGGAACAAGCATAGAAAATTGAATTAAAGAATGTAAGGAAGAAATAACAAAAGACTCTTGCTTTTCCATACTAAGTAGTAGATGAAGAAATTTTTGAAAAGATTGCAACGATAGAAACATCTTATGATGCTTGGAGTATCCTTGAAAAGAATTGTTAAGAAATTGCATGTGTCAATGCTGTTCAACTATAGGTTTTGAAAGATGATTTTGAAAATTTCAAGATTAAATATTAAGAATTGGTAACAGATACTTTGCTCTTACATTAGCTATTGTCAACCAAATGAAAACTAATAATGAAAAGGTTGCTACGGTTTTATTATACAAAAGATTCTTAGACCTATGACCTTGAAATGTGATGTGGCATGTCAAATTGAAGAATCTAAAGATTTATCTAATACATTTGTTGATGAAGTAATTGGATCACTAATGATATATGAAGTTAGAATAAGCCAATGTTTAATTAAAGAGCAAACATACCAGACAAAACAAGTTTTTGATGATTTAGATGCAGAAAGAGGTAGTAGTACTTCACATTGTAGAGGCTGAGGTAATCAAGGAAGAGAAAATTTTAATGTAAATGAAGCTCGCAGGGATGTTCAGAATTAGGAATTTAATCAACATATAAAAGGAAATTGCGGATATGGCCAAGGTCATGGTCAAATGTTTGGACAAATATCAGTAAAAGGAAACTCTTTCAAAATAAATAAGTCTCATATTCAATGTTATAATTATAGTAAATTTGATCATTATAGTTTTGAATGATGTAGTAATCCAACAAATAAAAAATAGATTAATTGTATAGAAAAGAAGAGTGAGATAATAGAAACTCTGCTTGTAACTTGCAATGCTACTGTGGCGCCCCCGACCGAGGCGCTGGGGAGCCTTACTCCGGGATCGCTTTCTGATTGGAAAATATGAACAGGATTGTTGCCCTGGTCACGCGGCAGAAATTTTTTTTTTTATTCATACATAATAACCATAAACTGTGAAAGGATGAGATAATCAAATCATTTCTATTTAATTCCACATGTGGTAATGAGAACTTGTCTTTTTTTTATATACATTCATAACACATTCATCAATTATTTAATTACAATAGAAGTTTCCTAGTCAGTCACGGCTGCCTTTACAAAA
>JAXCLR010000063.1:4562934-4577294 GCA_035584095.1 Annona squamosa | reverse complement strand
ATTCTTGTCAAAATTACCAATCAATCATCTTTTCTAAATTTATAATTTAATCTCATTTTTCTAAAATTGAAATTTGAATTTTTTTGTAAACATACACATTTTTTTATAATCTTATTGAAATAACATATGCACTGTATATTAAATGAAGTTTTCAAATAATACGGGTTTCACAGCTACGCATGAAACTAAACATTCTATATGGTACTTGGATACTAATTTTAGTAATCATATGTGTGGGAACAAAGAATCGTTATTTGAAATTGATGAAAATTTTCTTTTTACTGCCAAATTTGGTGATAATTCCACCATTAAAATTGTAGGATAAGGAAAATTTTCAATTTGTGCAAAAGATGGTAATTAACAACATATATCCAATGTCTTTTATGTGCTAATATTAAGAATAACATATTGAGTATGGGGCAAATGTTGGGTAAGGGTTATAAGATTAACATGAAAAACAGATATTGTAAAATTTAAAATGAGCAGAAAAATCAGTGCAAATGTCAAAAGGATACCAAACAGAATGTTTCCTCTTCATATTCATAGTGGAAGGTTATCATGTTTAAATTATATTGTGAAAAATGATTTATGACTTTGACTTTAAGATTTAGATATTTGAATTTTAGGAAACCAAGACTATTGTATGAAAAGAATATGGTAATAGGATTACCATTGATCGAGCACTTGAATGATGCATGTGAAACCTGCATTATGGAAAAGCAATATTGAATTTCTTTTCCAAGAAGACAGTTAAGAAGAGCTAAGGAACAACTTGAGATTGTGCATTTAGATATATGTGAACTTATTGAACCTTGATCATTTGGAGATAAAGATATTTTACAATCTTTATTGATGATTTTAGCAGAAAAACATGACTTTTCTTTTCTAAAGAGAAGTCAAAAGTATTTTCGATGTTTCAAAAGTTCAATTGTTTGTTGAAAAGCAAAGCGGTCATCTCATTAAATGCTTCAAACAATTATGAAAATGGTTAGAAGTATGTTGAAAATAAAATCTTTGCTAAAAATATTTTGGGCAAAAGCTGTAAATTGAAGTGTTCATATATTAAACATGTGCCCAACAAAAGTTTAAGGAATATAATACCAAAAGAGACATGGAATGGCTACAAGTCAAATGTAACATGTTTTAAAAATTTTTATTGTATTGTTAATGCTCATAATCTTAATGGCAAGAATAAGAAGTTGAATGACAAAAGCAAGGTATGTACTTTTATTATGTATAGTGATAATTTTAAGACTTATCGACTTTGTAATCCTAAAATTGAAAAGATTACGAATAATAGAGATGTAACTTTTGTCAAAGATAAGGATTTTCAACTGCTAAAAAATAAGGAAAAGATTATTCCTTTGGAATTTATAGAAAAGGAAAAAGAATTGCTAGAATCAAATTGAATACAAGATGAAGCTATTTCACCCAGAGAAGAAGAATTATTACAATTACTTCTTTTTTATTGATTTTGATGATGACAAGATGAAGTGCTTTTGTACTCTTGATTTTGATTTTATGAAATTGTGTTTGGTGTTCTTGACTAAGATTTTCAAAAGTATGATATGTTTGTGAAATTATCATTTTGAGTTTATGACACAAATTATGATAAGAGGAGTTTGAAAATTATGGATGACTTGAAAATAAAATATGCTTGTGGAATACTTAGAATATGCTCAATTGATAACTTCACTTAGAATAATCATGGAATATGCTCTTCGAGATGTACTTCATCTTGAATTAAGATTTATTTATTCATTTATAATTATCTTGAGTGGATTAACATGCTTGAAGTAGAAATTTTTTAAAAAATTCAAATTTTGAAAAAATAAGAGAAAAGGTTTACTTTTTAGCTATAAAAAGTTAACCTTTTTGTTCATTTTTCATGCAGTCTTAACTGAAGCATACATAAGGTCAGTCTTTTGGTTGGAAAATGTCTACCTTTTATATGAGGTAGAAATTCAAATTTCAAAGAGTTTTGATATACATGGAAGTTATCTTTTAGACTATGTTTCAAGTGATCAAAAGACTATAATAAGAGGACATGAGAGGGAGAGCTAGAAGGCATCAAAAAATTAAAGAAAAATATTGAAGTGCAAATTTGAGAGGCTCCAAAGTAGTTCATTGTGAAATAGCTTTCTATGGAGGTTCAAAAGTGTAGTTGAAATTGCAAATTCTTTAAGGTGTTGCCGTTGGGTATTCAAAGCTATAAATTGTTGATCAAATGAAGAATTGCTAATCTTGTAGATGTGTTAAACTAGTTTGCTTTTTATTTAAAGTTTTATTCTTTGTATTACCTTGGTGTTGATGATGATCAAATCAAGAGAAAGATTATAATACCTTAGTATTGATGGTGATCAAATCAAGAGAAAGTGAATCAAAGTGTTGTTTACTTCATGAGCCTACCTAGAGCTTATTACCAATCTAGAAGACAATTAAATAAACTAAACCACTATAACTTATGTGTTAAAGTTGACTAGTAGAACCCAAGTTGTTGTACTTAGAAAGTGGAATAGGATAGGAAGATTCGAACCATAATATGTGTTCTTGTCTTTATGATTTGATTTTATTATTTTGCTTTATATTTTCCCTTGATTCGCATTATTTTACCAAAGATCTTAGAGTAACCATCTTTTGGGATGAATAACCTCTAAGGTAATTATTGGACCTCGAAAACTCTAAAGCAACCAACTTGGGTAAGAGAGTTTGTGATAAGTAATGACAATGATGACGATATCGATGAAAATGATGATGACACCACTTGCATGTTTTACTTTTCTTAAAAAAAATTGATCTATTAGATTCTAAAAGTGCTGTAAAAGATGAAAAAAGGAAGAATGCAAAGCTAGAAGAAATAAATTTAATAGAAAAGAATAAACTTGAAAATTGATTGATCTTCCTGAAGGGCATATACCATTGATGCAAAGTGGGTTTATGGAGCAAAAATTAATACAAACGGTGAGTTGAAAGTACAAAGTCATACTTATTGCTATGGGCTACAAGTAAAAAACTGGAATTGACAACGATGATGTCTTTGCAGCCGTAGCTTGGTAAGAAACAATCGGATTAGTTCTCTCATTGCCTACTCAACATTCATGGTCTACTTTTTAGTTGGATGTAAAGTCTGCTTTTTTTATAGAGAGATTTACTTAAAAAGGTGTAAGTGGAACAACCCTCTAGTTTTATTAAACCAAAAAGTAAAAAAAAAAGTCTACAAATTGAAAAAGGCTTTGTGTGGTTTAAAACAAGCCCCTCGAGCATGGTAGAGTCGCATTGACTCTCATTTTGAAATTATAGAATTCATTAATGTCCATATGAATATACTTTTATGTGAAATATGGAAAATGGGACAATATTGATTGTTTACTTATATGTGGATGATTTGATATATATTGAAAATGACTAGTTTATGATTGATGAATTTAAATAGTTAATGGAAAGAGAATTTGACATGACTAATATGAGATTGATGAACTATTATTCAAAAATTGAGGTTGATTAGTCATAAAAGGGCATCTTCATAACTCAAAAGAGATATTTGAAAGAAGTTCTATAACAATTTCAAATGGAAACAAGTAAGATTGCTTGTACTTTGGTTGTTATAGGATTGAAATATTTAAAGTTAATGGATAATGGTGGAAGGAGAGTGGATAATGCTTTATATAAGCAGATTGTGGGCAAGTTAATGTATTTGATAGCTACAAGACTAAATATCATGTATACAGTCAGTTTGCTAAGCAGATACATGAGAAGTCTAAGAGAAATACATCTCTAATCTACAAAATGGATCCTGCGATACTTGAATGGGATAATGAATTTTGGCATTTTATATGATAAAAAGTTCTTATCTTAAAAGTTTTACTGAGAGTGATTATCAGGAAATATAGATGACAAAAAAGTACATCTTGATATATCTTTTTCTATGGAGATGAAGTGGTATCATGGTCATCAATCGATTGTGATCTTATCTGCCATGGAAGCAAAGTACATTGCAGAAATAGAATGTGCATGTCAAGCTATTTGGCTGAAAATTATACTCAAAGGTTTGAATTATGAAGAAAATGCTCCAATTCTCATATTTTGTAATAATAATTCAGCAATTTCATTTGCTAAGAATCTAGTTTATCATAAAAGAAGCAAGCACATTGACATGCAATATCATTTACTCTGTTAGTTGGTGAAATAAAAGGAAATTGAGCTAGCATTATTAAGACATTTTTCTACTATTTGTTTTGGATGATAGTTGGATAAGAATGTGAGCGATTGAGATGATTTGAGTTGAATATTGATTGATTTAGCTTAATTATGTGAAAGCAGACATCATTTAATTAATTTGTGCAAAGCAGAAAAGTACGCGCAATTTCGGTACCTAAATCATAAAAAATAGTAGATTTTCACATCGCAAACAAGCTCGATCGGGCTTCCCTAGTTGCCACATTAATGGGCTCAAAAAATAATTTCCGTTGATATGTTGTGGCTCCCATAACTCTTCCCAAATCAAAAGTAATGAGCAATTGAAGATGACCAGCTTATTCAGCACAACATGCATCTATTTTTAAAAAGAAATCAAGTCGACATTTAATTTAAAGATTTGGAAGATTTTAAAAGAGTTAAAATGATGATCAAGGCAGTCTAGACTGATTTGGGATGTGTCGGGGTGAAACAAGAGAAACTATTTACAAAGCTGAGCACTCCAAAGTTTCACACAATCCAAACCATGTGGATTTGGGTGCTACATAGTTTGAACTGTGTGGGACCCTGGGCTACGCAGTTTTGAGCGCAAGTCTCCCCTAGATTTCTATATAAACACCTCATAAGAATGTCCCAAAGCATTTTAGAACGTCCTTGAAGTTAAGGTTGAGGTTTAGGAGTGAGAGGAAAGAAGAGCACAAGGCAAGAGGCAAGACAATGAGTTTCCTGAGGTGATTGAGACACCATCGGGGCTTTTAATTAATAAGCTTTCCTTTTCTTCTTTTCTTTTGGTTTAATTATCTTATTTATGATGGACTTTGAATAAAATATTATTTTATGTTTAGTTTTTACTTTAAACATACTAGGCTAAATTCATTATCAAGGATTTAGGATATAGCATTCATATTGTGGTTATGCTTTATTTATGAAGGATATTAGTTGTTAATTTAATATCTTATGATTTGACGCTTGCCTAGTATCTGAGCTCTCACTTTGGCAATGATTCTCATATATTAGGTGATGGAATTAAAATGTGGAAGTCTAATTTATGATAATTAAGATATTAAATCTAAAAATTTAAGACTATGAAAATAGTCATGATGACCTTGGGGAATTCCATTATCTGTCACAAAACTTAATTAATCCTAATTGACTTAATCCCATGAAAATAGGTGATTAAGAATACATTACGATTATGCTTTGTAGGGTTCAATAGAAGGTACAAGGACAGTTTAGGGTTTGTTCTCTTTTAACACTTAATATCCGGATTAAATAAGCACTCCAAATATCCGTTGCTAAAGATTTATGTGAAACTCTAAATTTTAAGTACTTGTATTCCCTGATTTTTAATTCCTTATTTTATGTTCTTAAGATCAATTTTTTTTGTTATTTCTTTCTCTCTATCCTCCTTATGTTTGATATAAGTGTTTAAATCCAACATCTTAATTCCCAAATTCTTTGTGGATCGATATCTATATATTACAATTTACGACTAGTGCACTTGCGATGAGATTGCGAATAATTATTTTGGCATCGTTTTTTGGGAATTCAACGTTATTTAATACTTTGTATTTAAACATTTTCTTCTTTTTCTTTATATATTCTCTTTTCAAATAATTTTCTTTTCTTTCTGTTTCTTTCTTCTTCTACTCTATCCCCTTTCGTATATTTTTTTCTATAGGTAATTTTTTTGTTTTTGTTTTTCTTTCTAGAAGTTATTTTATAGCATACTATGATCAGTGGTATGATGATACAATGGATGTTAGATTTTTTCATAATGACAAGATGGACCAAACTAAATTGTTATCAAGAAAATTAGACTTTTTGATGATGAGAAAATGTAGGCAAAATTCATATGGAGAGGAGGTTCCAATAAATGCACATACTACCAAGACTTGGGATATAAGCAACATTACCATCCTCATCTTATTGAGAACCCTTCCTCAAGCACTTATAATCCTAATGAGCCTACACATTCTAAATTTCTTGGTCCAATAATATTTCCTTTCCATTTGAATGAAATTACTTTCCACCTCAAACTTATGAATTAACTATGAAAATTTTTTGAAAAAATTTATCCCTCCATTGCATCAATAGTTTTACCATTGCCTAAGGAATCTTATATTCAATAATTTTTTTAAAAAAAGGATTCTTAAATAACAGGAGGCAATGCTACATATGGGTGGGAATCGGGATGACCTGCCCTTATTTAATACCAGGGTGGGTCGGGATTACATACCTGGCGGGTCGGATTTTTGATGTTTTTTAAGAATGGCAGGTCGGGACGGGGCGGACCTACCTGCTGACCCGTTTTCTTATCTTTCACATTAAAAAACCTCATTCAATGCTAATATTCATGTTTTATTTAATTATTTATATTTTACTTTGATTAATTAGTAATAGATTTAAGCATATAGTAGTTAAATTTAATATAAATTTATCTTTATACTTGATAGGTTCATAAATTTTTAAAAACTTCTTACTTTACCCGTAGTTTTACCCAACCCGTTGACCCAATACTGAGCCAAAATTTGCCCAGAGACCTAGTAAAAAAGTAAGGGTCAAACCGACCTTGTCCTCACCCGGTATAAAAATAAGGGTCGAACAAGATTTTTAAAAAGTAGGGTCAAGGTTGGGCACACCCTAATCCGTCCTGACTCACCCCGATTCCCACCCCTAATGCTACAACAACTGCAACACTAATTGTAGCAGAACGATAAAAAATTACTCGATGAGAAAATGTGTTATGGGTTTAGGAGTTCAAGTTGAAGAACAAGTTAGCCATTCAAATGAGAATTTTGACGAGCCTCTTAATCAACCATGCACAGATTCTATAATTTTTGTTGAGAATTATTGTGAAATTATTGAGAGTGATGATAACCAAGTAGAGGATAAGATGCTTGAAGTTGAACAAGAATAAAACCAGAATTAGAAATGTCATGAAGAAGTTTTGAACAACGAGAATTAGGAGGGTGAGGTGCAGGATGATGACAAAGAGAAAATTTAACATCAGCTAAATCCTAAAGAAGTTCAAGATGAAAGCAACAAAAAAATTAAAGAACCTAGCCCATTCAAAGAAATAAGAATTGAGGAGTCAACTATACCATCAGAGTTACACACGCCATCATTTGTTTTTTTGTAGAGAGTAGTTGAACAATGCATAAATTCTAAAGCGATGGATATTGATGATCATAATTTTAAGAAAAATTCTCTCTCATTTTATTTGGATCCCTATTTAGACACTAATAACATCTATGATTTTGCAAGTAACCATAACAAGATAATGTTGTGAAAGGAGTTGTTGGATATTACATCTGATGATAATCCAAGTTCCACATGCATACAGAATCTAGCACAAGGAAACATAGAACTTGCATAAACTTGTTCTTGAAAGATTAGGTATTGGTTGATACAAATTCAATAAGTCTGGCTGAAGACATTGACTAAGCACTATTTTGGAAGTAACCCAATGTTTGTTTTATAAAAGTATAAGCTTTTATTACTTTTATGTTATTTTGTTTCATTTTAGGATTTTGATACTTGTTGATGTAGAGTCTTCATTTGGCGTTTGCAGGAACTCACTTGAAATGAATATAATTCAAAAGCCTCAAGAAATGCACAGTGAAGTTATCTTGTTCTTATTGAAAACACTTATTTAGAATTTGTTTTACTGGACATTTGATGATGAGAGTGATCAAGGGACACTAAATTGTCCTTAACATTGAGGAAAATGTTAATTTTACGTGTAGGGGTGTGAATGCATTGCATTATGATTTTAATTGAAAGCACTGGATTCTCTGGAGCTGAAATTGAGCAATTTTGCATTAACACATTAGCATGTGTTGAAATTTTACCTTATATTGAATTTTTTGTGAATCTTGGAGCAAACCATAGTCAAGATTCGAAGCTTATCAAGTAGGAAAAATGTGAAATTTTGAAATTTTTTGCAAATTTCAAGAACTTAAAAAATGAGAATGATGCTTTATAGGGTGTGTTAAGTTGATCATTGTGCATATATGTGTCAAATTAATTCATACTTCTATTCAAAATTATTGAATAAGATGTGCATGTGCAAAAATGAATTGATTTTCTCACCTATTATAGAACACATCTCTTGGACTTATTGAATCAAATCTATAACACACGCATGACAAATAGACAAGACAGAGGTAATTCTTTGAAGTTTTAAATTATATCTTTGTGAATGACTTGTTGTACCCCCTTTGAGCTGAAACCTTATTCTTTCTTTACCTTGATATCCCAATTGTACTTGAATCATCTTTTAATATCTCGTTTGAGTTGAAAGCTAAAAAGGGAAATTAAGGTGCTTAAATAATGGAATGTAATGAATATTTTTGGATTTTCCTAGATATCTTGAAATATGGTAAGGAAAAACTTAAATATTTTAAAATTTTTTCAGATATCTTGAAATATGGTAAGGGGAAGTAAGCCAAACTTAGTATAAAAAATAAAAAAAGAAACCAAGGGTAATAGCAAGCTTTAAAAAAATAAAAACAAAGAGAAAAATAAGTATGAGGGTTGTGCCCGAGAGACTAAAGTTATTCTAAAGATGGTTCTGACTTGAATTCTACTTGACCTGAACTCGATGAATTTGAACCGTGCATTTCTACCTACAGAAGTCCTCTTTATTATTCAATTTTGTGTCTCATAATTATTGAAAATAGGAAAGGGAGATGTGCATATGCACTACAAAAATTAGGAGTTTCTAATTCACAGGGTCTGAATCATGGAAATGCATATGACTTGAGTAATTAGAATGTTGATGGTTGTTTGATAACTACATGTTGAGAATTATGTTTAACAACTCTACAGAGTTGTTTGACATTCGTTTCTTGTATGCTTGAGATTTTGCCAGATTACTAATTTTGGATTGTTTGGAAGCTTTTAAATGATGAATTTAATTTATAGTTTGTGGCATGATTTCTTATTTGCTCGAGAACAAGTGAAGGTTCAAGCTCGGCTGGGCTTGCCCAAGTTTTCATGTCGACTGGCTTGAAAAAATGCTTTCTATTGATATGCTTTGACTCCTGTAACTTCTCTTTAATCAAAAGTTATGAGCAGTTAAAGATGACCCACTTATTCAGCATAACATGCATCTATTTGGAGAAATCCAAAGCTGTAAACAATTCAACATTTAATTTAATGATTTTGAAGATTTTAAAGGAGTTAAAATGATAATCAAGGCAATATAGAATGATTTGGGACATGTCGAGGAAGTTTCGGGCGAAACGGGACGAAATATGCAAATAACGGGCGAAACTGCACACAAAGTTGAGCATTCTAGAATGCCACGGTTCAAACCATGTGGATCTAGTGCCACGTGCTTTGAACCGTGTGGGACCCTCGGTTTGTAGTTTTGAGCACAATTTGGAGTGTTTGCGCAAGTCTTTACTGAATTTTTATATAAATACCTCATAGGAATGTCTCAAGGTATCTTAAAATGTCCTTAGAGCTAAGTTGAGGTCCAGGAACGAGAGGAGTAAAGATCACAAGGCAAGAGATGAGGTGGCGAATTGTTTGAGGTGATGGAGATACCATCGGGACTTCCAAACAATAAGTTTCCCTTTTCTTCTTTTATTTGGTTTAATTATCTTATTTATGATGGACTTTAACCTTGTCGGTAAGAGTTTCTATCTTACCGTCGGTCCCAAGCTTGAAAAAAAGTGAAGGTTGGCATGTCAGGTTGGCAGTCGGTGCTATTAAAAATCACCACCATATCTTTTATGGATTTTGAAAATATATTAAAAGTTGTTAACGCTAAGGAGTCCTTTGTAAGCGACACGCTACAGTGGAGCTCAGTTGTAGTAAGAAATAAGCAAGGGTTGCTAGGGCATTTTTCTAGAAACGAAGTGCTACATCGGAACCCGAATGTAGTAAGAAATGGGTAAGGGTTGCAAGGACGTCTCCCCGAAAGCGACGCACCACAACAATGTCCGGTTGGGGTGAAAAGTCGGCAAAGGTTCCCATGCCTTTATGGATGTGGTTTATGGAAGAAAGTTGTACTAAAACATAAGGTCCATTTTGCCTCATGGAATGTTGGGACTCTTTCAGGGAAAAGTATAGAAATAGTAGATGTTATGAGAAAGAGAAAGATTAATATAGCATGCCTTTAAGAGACTAGGTAGAAAAGAGAGAAGGCTAAAGAGATTAATGGATTCAAATTATGGTATATAGGAAAAGATGGTAATAGAAATGGTGTAGGTATAATAGTAGATAATAAATTTATAAATAAATTTGTAGATGTCAACAGAGTAAATGATAGAATTATTCAAATAAAACTTGTATTAAGTGTATAGGTCTTAAACGTAATTAGTGCTTATCACCACAAGTAGGATTGGATGATAGAATCAAGGAACAATTTTAGAATGACTTAGATAGTGTTATGCAAAGGATATTTAACCAAGAAAACGTTGTGATAGGTGGAGATTTAAATGGACATGTAGGAAAGGAGAATGTAGGATATGAGAGAAGTCATGGAAGTTTTGACTTTGGAATAAGGAATGAAATTAGGAATGTCATTTTGGACTTTGCTATAGCATATGATTTGGTTATGACAAATATCTTATTTAAAAAATGAGATGAAGACTTGATGACTTTTAAGAGTAGGATCAATTCTAGCCAAATAGATTTTTTCTTTATAAGAAAATTGGATTGATCCCTTTTTATTAATTGTAAGGTTACCCCAGGTGAGAGCTTGGCTATGTAGCATAAATTATTAGTGATGAATATACATACACAAAAAGAGTTAATAAAAACTAAAGGTAATATAATTCCAAAATTAAATGGTAGAATTTAAAGGGAAACAACATAGAACTTTTTAGTAAAAGAATGATAGAAGAAGGAAAATAGGTACGCAAGAAGATGAAGTAGAATCAATGTGGGATAAAGTGACAAATAACATAAAAGAAATATGATAAAATACTGTAGGTATATATAAAAATCGTAGATCCTCACATAGAGAAACTTGGTGGTGGAATGAAGATGCTCAAAAAGCTATAAATGCTAAACAAGAAAAGTTTAAAACATAGCAGAAAAATAAAAATCATACAAACTTACAACAATACAAACTGTAAAAAAAACCTACCAAAAAGATTATTAGCGATGCTAAATACAAAGCTTATGAGAACTTATATGACAGATTAGAAACTAGACAAGGTGAAAAAGATATTTTTAAGTTGGCTAAATTAAGAGAAAATAAGGGTAAAGATTTAATACATGTTAAATATATTAAAATTGAGGACCAAAGAGTTCTGGTCAAAGATGATGATGTTAAGAAAAGATAGAAAATTTATTTTTTAGTTTACTAAATGATACCCCACATGAACATTTAACATTAGATGTTAGTTTAAATAGAGAAGAAAATAGGAATATCAGTTATTTATCAAAAATTCGAATATCTGAAGTAAAGGAAACTCTAAGAAAAATGAAAACAAGAAAAGCCTTAGACCCAGATAATATACCAATCAAGGCATAAAAGTACATGGGAGATATAGGTGCAATATGGTTAACAAATTTTTTAATAAAATTATAAAAACAAAGTTAATATCAAGTGAATGGAGGAAAAACATTATAGTTCCAATCTATAAAAATAAGAAAGATATTCAAAATTATGAAAATTATCGTGGAATAAAATTAATGAGTCATACTATGAAATTATGGAAAAGAGTAATTGAACATAGACTAAGGTAGGAAACTAATGTATCAGAAAATCAATTTGATTTTATGCAAGGAAAATCAACCACTAAAGCTATTTTCTTACTTAAACAACTATTTGAAAAGTATAGAGAGAAGAAAAAGAATTTATACATGATTTTTATTGATTTAAAAAAAACTTATGATCGAGTACTAAGAAAGTTAATGTGCCAAGTGATGAGAAAAAAAGGAATTAATGACAGATACATTAATATTATTAAGGATATGTACGAGGGAGTTGTTACAAATGTGAAGATCATTAGTGGAGATAGTAATGTCTTCCCAGTTAAAATAAGTTTACATTAAGGCTCAGCCTTGAGTCCTTACATTCTTACCTTAGTAATAAATGAAATTACTATACATCTCCAAGAAGAAGTACCTTTGTGTATGTTATTTGCAGATGATATTATTTTAATAGATGAAACTAAAGAAGGACTAAATTTTAAATTGAATAGGTGGGTAGATGCTTTAGAATCTAATGGTTTTAGAATTAGTCTCACTAAAACTGAATATATGAAATGCAATTTTAATAATAGTGAGAACTCGAAAGAGGAACTAATTAAGATTTTAGATCAAGTAGTAACAAGAACTAGTTACTTTTAGTCCTTATGATCAATAGTTCAAGAGAACTGAAAAATTAAGAAAGATATAATACATAGAATTCAAGCAGGTTGGAAAAAATGAAGAAGTGCGTCAGGAATTTTATGTGACCGACGAGTTCCAATCAAATTAAAAGAAAATTTTATAAGACTGCGATTAGACCTGCTATGCTTTATGATGCAAAATATTGGGCAGTTAAAGAACAACATATACAAAAAATGAGCGTAGCGGAAATGAGAATGTTAAGGTGGATGAGTGGTAAAACAAGAAAAGATAAAATTAGGAATGAAATAATTTGAGAAAACTTAAAAGTGAGACCAATTTGAAATGCAATGAGAGAAAATAGATTAAGATGACTTAGGCATATTAAAAGGAGACCTGAAGTAGAACTGGTTAGGAAAATAGATTCTATCCAAGTAGAAGGTGGTAAGAGAATGAGAGAAAGACACAAAAAAATATGGATAGAATTAATTAAACAAAATTTAAAAATATTACAAATTACAGAGAATTTAGTCTTAAATCGCCAAGAATGGCTTAACAGAATCCATGCAGAAGACTTCCCCTAGGTGAGAAATGACTTATGATGATGATGATTTATGATGGACTTTGAACGCAATATTATTTCGTGTTTGATTTTTATTTTAAACATGTTAGGGTAAAGCCATTATCTAAGATTTAGGATATAGCATACGTATAATGTAATTGATATTGTGTTTTTGTTTTATTTAAAAAGGATTATAGTTATTAATTTAATATCTTGCAATTTAACACTTGCCTAGTATTTGAACTGCCGCTTTGGTTATGATTCTCATATATTAGGTTATAAAATCAAAAGGTGGAAGTCTAGTATACGATAATCGAGTGTTAAACTTGAAAATTTAAGAACATGAAAATAGGCATGACGATCTTGAGGAATCCTACGAACGACTAAAAAATTTAATGAATCAGAATTGACTTAATCCCATAAAACTAGGTGGTTAAAAATACATTAGGATTATGCCTTATAGGTTTCAAGAGAAGGTACAAAAACAATTTATGATTTGTTCTCCTTTAACACTTAATATCGAGATTCAATAAACATTTCATGTATCTGTTACAGAAGACGTATGTGAAATTCTAAATCCTAATTACTCACTTTCCGTGATTTTTAGTTGCTTATTTTATGTTCTTAAGAAAAATCTTTTCTTTTGTTATTTCTTTCACTTTATCCTCCTTGTGTTTGATATAAGTGTTTAGATCCAAGGTCTTAAGTGGTTAATTTCTTGTGGATCAATATTTATATAATATAATTTGAAACTCGTGCACTTGCGAACATGCATATTGCAAGACATTCTATCAAGTGGCAAATATATTCACTAAGCCTTTGAAAATTTATGTATTTGTACCATTAAAAAATTTAGTTGGTCTTTATAACTTGGATGATTCGATTTAAGGAAGGGCTTGTTACTAAACCTCCCATTCCACATTCGTAGTGTGAGGAAATAAGAGGGGCCAATTACACTATACGAAAGGGCTAGGGCTCTTCTTTTCTACCTACACCCCCAAAGTGAGCAACAGCTAAAGCTGTTTTGGAGTTAAGTTAGGTTAGATTTTTTGCTAAGTTAAAAAAAAATAATTTTGGGCTTGGCTTTTGAGGTATGTGTGGCTCCGCGAACCGAGGTGCCTAGAAGCCTTACTCCGGGATCGTTTTGATTGGTAAACGTGACTCAGGATTGTTGCTCTGATCACACGACAGGAATTTTTTTTTCATCAATACATGAAAAATTCCCATTATTTATCCAATTTGAAATATATTTCACATAACACAGTTATGATAAAAAACTATTCCATAAACATTTTCATTGGAATAAAAA
>JAXCLR010000063.1:4525474-4543400 GCA_035584095.1 Annona squamosa | reverse complement strand
AAAACCCATTTTTTGGTTTGATACCGGGTCGGGTCGGACCGGGTCGGACCGACCCGGTACCAAGTTGCACCCCTACTGTTGAGAGAGTATATATTATGATTTGTTATTTATTTATTTATTTAAAAAAAGAAGTGCATTATTGAGAGTTGCACGACAGTCTCTCATGTCTTTATCTTCCGGTCATGTGCATTTATATCGGAATCGCGCGGTCCGAACTTCAAATTTTGGCCAAATTTTGGCTTGGTCGGTCAGTTGGGATGCAAATGGGTCCCAATTTCAATCGTAATTGATGATTAAGGAAACAACGACACAGTGCCACATGTTTGCATGTGGCTTCAGGTTAATTTGTTCGTACACGTAGCTATACTTTTATGAAATATTTTGTCCACCGATCTTTTTTCTACGTAATTTTTTTCTATTTTAATGTATTTATTATTGATAAAAAATTTACTTCATCTATTATATTTAGTATCATTTATATTATCATTACTATGTGAATAAATAATTATATAAAATATTATTATATTCAAATTCATATGTGAATGAATTTAAGCATTTTTCTAATTTACACATGAATAAATATATTTTTTAGTAGATGTGGCTATGCACATATTTGATTAGGATGAAATTCAGTCTCTTAGTTAAATAAATGGTGTTAAATAGTGAATAGATTGAATTTTGCACTAATCATTAATATATTAAAAATTATAGAGGGTTAAATGAAAATCGATCTATGTAAATTGGTTATATAGAAGTGGAGTTTGTATCCTTTTGTTCAGGCAGTCTGCTATCTCAAGATAATTTATAATTTTTATTTTTATTTTTGTTACAATATTGTTCTAATTGTATTTGATTCATATATTAAAATTTGCACTTTTTAAATATTTTTATTTTTGGAATTTGAAAAATCCATGGTTGATGTTCGAAATTTAAAACTTATATAAATTTAATACTACAAACAATTATAAAATTTATCAAGTAAATTAGATACACTTGGATCAACATTTTTCTTAAAAAGTAAAAATAAAATGCATATAATACACTTATTGTCCCAGACTAGCATGAGATGCCTATTTTTTTTCTTACCCATTGCAAAATCTCAATTATGATTTATGATATTATATATATTCTTTAATTTTTCTCTTATCTAAAATTATGAGTTCCAGTTCAATACACATACACTTGGCTTCAATAAATATAGGTATTTTGAGTCTTTTATTTCTGTTCGTGAGCCCACACGTAAACTTTCTATATGAAAATGTATTATTCTTAGACTTTTGTATAATTTCAAAATCAACAGTTTTCTCCTTCAGTTAAGAACAAAAACTGTTAATTTTTTTAATTATAAAAAAATACTACACAAAAATGAAAATAAATATAAAATAATAAAAGGCCTTAAAACACTTGAGACTGGATACGTACATATGTAATGAATTGTAAAATATTATTACAAATATTTTCCTTTTGACTTGAATCAACAAAACCTTCAGAAGAAAACGACTAACTGTTCGAAGGTGGAATTAAATAAAGCGGACACGTTGTTATTCGAGAGGGACAATTAAGATAAAATTTTGGAATTTTGTGACATTTTGAACTGTTATTTTTATATTTACACATTTAAGCTATGTCGTATCAGTTAATAGTAATAAAGGATAATGATTATATGCAATGCATCTTAGGTTAGGTTAACGTATGCTGCATCATTTTTAAAAATTTTATTACTTTTAGGTTTTCTTTTCATTTTTATGTGAGCGTATATGCCAAAATTTACCAAATTTGAATTCTTTTGCATATTTTTACGAATTTATAAAAATAAAAAGTTAAACTTAATATTTCCCACTACCTACACATGCAAAAGAGTAAAAAGTTTTGATTTTTTGAGAATTTATAAAAAAATATGGGGCGTGTTAGAGAGATAATAGAACTTTTGGATGAAAATGTTTGATGTAAAAGTTTTTTAAACAGGAGAAAATCATGCGATAAAATAGAGTGAATCATAATGACTAAAGAGAATAAAGTTAAAATAAATAGATCAGAGTAGGGCAGTTAGGAAGATGTGAGGAAATAATTTAAAAATAGGATAGTTGTATAAAGTGAAAAGTTTGAATTAGGAAAGCTTTAATGATAACTAAATTATAGGTGTTAATAAATCAAGCAGGATGGGTTGGAGCCTAATTTTAATCATAACACATTTAAAATATTATAATCTTAATCCGTTCATTAGTCCATTTAAAAAAATCGACCTTAATCCATTTGCAATTCATGTAATAAATGAGTTGTTGGGTTGTATAGTAGATGACTTGATGACTTTAACTCTGGCGGATGATGATCTCACAGAGAACAGCGAGAAAATATATTCGATATGAAAAAAATAAAAATATAGCAATAATGGAACTGAATTAGGCAGCGGCTGGAAGACTTAGCAAGAGAAAATAACTAAGAAGTTTACATTTATTTAAATAAATATACAGTCGACTTTAATATGTTAAACGAGTTGAATGAGTTAAACAGATTACTAAATGGGTCGACGGGTTATAAAATCTCAACCCTAATCTGTTTATCTAATTAAATGGTTGAGCGGTTCGTAGAATATAAACTATTTATTTAGAAATCTTAATCAAAATTCATTTATAAACGAGTTGAATGAACGGTTGAATGGATTGAGTATGACCATTAATACCTAAGTTAATATGACTAAAATACACTTAGTCCAGAGAAAAAAAAAAAAAAGATAGCCCAAAAAATTTTAAAAATAAAAAAAAGATGCTTCATATGTCAGCCTAACCTCTAATGCATTACATATCATCCTTATCCAGTAATAAATATATTCAGTAATAAATATTTACAAAGATAAGTTTGATATATCAATTAAATGTAATGCATGTACTTATAAAAATAAATTTGAATATATCGATATAAATAAAGAAATTCAAAATTCTGAAGGCTAGGCAAACTTACATGCAGTTGAAACCCAAATGAGATCTAAAAATGTGGAAGCACTTCATCCTTGAATCAGCTTAGATTTTTTGCATTGCCTACAGAACTAATCAATCATCCATATGTAGAATCAACGGTTAGGATCATGTCATGATTATCTAAGGGCCACGGAATGGATTGCGTGGGAGACCAGTTGTTTTCGTTCCTGTAATAGAGGAAGAGCAAAACGTCGACGTGTGCTTGCCTTTAATGATAATGTGGGCCACATATTCTCCTGCTTCACTTTCTTTAGGAAGAACAGTTGCTAATTAATTATGGTTAGAAACGTGGATTAGAACACTAGTCGCAATCTAAACTCAATTTCTTCGTGGAAAATTCAACACGTCTAAGGTATTGTTTGGCCCAACGGCATGACTACGGCGTCGCATTTTTTAAAAAATTTATTTTATAAGCCCACTACTTAGCAGATTGAGTAGATCTTCAATAGGAAGTAATTTTAAATTGTTCTTTAATAACGATACTTTTGCAGACGATTTTTTATACATCAACAGTCTTATATATCTTGGGTGTTCGACAAAAATTTTCCACAAAAAAGGTTTTAGTACAAAATTTTTTGAAATAGGATAAATGATGTGATATGATGAAGTAAATGATGAGCAGTAAAAAATAATAATAATAAAGTTCAAATAAATACAGTAGTTGTTCACTTGTTTGAGTACATGTGGAGAAAATTGAAAGGTGAAATAGTTGTATAGAAAAGTGAAAAAATAATTAAAAGATTCAGTTTTTAAGGAAAGTAAAAAAGTTTTAAATTGATAAGTATTTATAATTATCAAATAGAAGTGATCAATTAGCCCGAGCTAAGCAAAGTCCACATCTAAAAACTCATTTACAATATTTTTACTTTTTTCTTCATACACCTGTTTATATAAGTATTTTTAATATATAAATACAAGTTTTTACCTTTTATATATATGTGTGTTAAATACACTTAAATAAACATATATATCTAGAAAAAATAAAAAAAAATAGTATTGTAGATGAGTTTTTTGAGGTAGATTAAGCGAAACACTTGCTTAGTTAAGATTAACAAGATCATTCTTTATTATCAAATATACTTAACCTTGAAAATTTAGTTGGGCAATTACACAAAATAATTTTAAAAGATCTAAATTTAAACAAATATTTTTCATAGAGTGATATAAGAACACAATTTTTTTATAGGATTAGGAGCATGTTACTTATCAATTATCATCATCCAAACAAAAGTTCTTTTTAGAAAGCAAGGGCAAAATCGTGCTTCACGCCTCAGATCGCGGCCCACGGAAGCCACTAGTTATTTGGCGTGGGGTTGGTACGGTTCTATTCCATCATCGGAATCTCGGCGCGCAGTTGGATTCCACTTTCACACACATCCACATGCGTGCACACAGCATTCATATTGTTTGAAGTTTTAAAGTTTGAATATGAATTACTTATTTACTATAATTATTTTGATGTATGTTTAGTATAGAAATTAATTCTATTAGACATCCAGATAAACGAGGCACGCCAAATAAAATTATTTAGGAGGCTGGTCTCTACCATTGACTTTTAGGTTATATTAGATAGATTAGGTAGAGCGATGACCTCTAACAACTGGATGCGGATGTTCTCTCTGGTTCAAGTAAACCACAAGGTTCAGATCATATTCCAATTCAAGTGGTGTTTAACCATAAGTGGGATGCACGTCCAAAATGGATTTTGTGTTTGGAAAGTAAATAAAACTTTGAGATGAAAAGTATCTGGTATAAATTTTTGAAATGAAAAAAAATGATATGACATAATAAAGGAAATAATGATCAGTAAAGAGAATAAAGGTAAAACAAATAGATTAGTTGTATGGGTAGTTGATTAGAAATGATTAAAAAGTAAACTAGTTGCGTAGAAAAATATGAAAAAATAATAAAAAATAGAATAAATATAAAGAATGAAAATTTTAGTTTAAAAAGTTTCTAATTAAGGAAACCATTGAAGATGAGTATGCTAGAATGCATAGTAGTAATATAATAACTATTGATAAGATCAACAAAAAGTTGATGCAATATGGACAAAGGCTAATATGTCAGAGCAAATGTGTGAGGAACAACCTGTTTCAAGAAATAAATTAACAGTCATTTATTTTATCTCGAAGACTTAGTTGCATACAATGATAGGGGAAAAAAGAGATTAGATACCAAGAAAGGAAGGGGAATCAATTGCTTACAAATGACGAGATAATGTGGAAATAGAGGTCAAGAATTAATTGACTTCAAAAGGGTTATCAAAACACTTCTTATTTTGACAAGATGACTTCAGAAAGGTGAAGGAAATATTACATAGAACTTCTTAAAGATAACAATGATAATTGAACATAGGATTAAAGAGAGAAGGAATTGCTTATGTTGGATCAATAACTTCACATATAGAAAGAGTGACAAATGCAATTAACACTAGTGTTTCTGAAGAGGACAATCAACAACTCACCATGGACGAGGTTTCGAAAGCACTTAAGGAGACATATCTAAGGCTTTTGGATCTAATGGCATGCTGATTGGATTATAGCAAAGATGTTAAAATATAGTAGGTGAGATGTTTTGAAGTTCACAAGGAGTTTATTGACATAGTTGAACCATACCAACAAGCAGCCTTCCTTCACCAAATAAACTATACTAAAATTGTGTTAATTCCAAAACAATAGAAGCAAGTAAAGTTTCAAATTAAACAAAGTGATGACCATTAACAGTTGGGTGCGAATGTTCCCTCTTGCTCAAGTAAACCACAAAGTGATTATATTCCAATTCAGGTTAGTTTAACCATAAGTTCCAATATAGGTCCAAAAAGGATTTTAAATTTGAAATGGTCTAAGAACAAGTGAGTTGAGGAAATTGTTCAAGATTTATGACCCAAAATACAAAATAGTAATATAACAGTTGTTGTTAAGATCAACGAGAAGTTGATGCAATGTGGGCAAAGGCTAATGCATTAGAACAAATGTGTGAGAGTTAACCAGCAGATCCAATTATCTTATTTTAGAAACTTGGTTGCATTTGATGACAAAGATGAGAAGATTAGAGAGCTAGAAAAGAAAGTTGGTTGATTACTTTAAGGAGATTGGAAACAACTCACCAAGGATAAGGTTTTGTAGGCATTTATGGATACGCATCCATCCAAGGCGTTTAGACCTACTGACATGTTGGCTGAATTTTATCAAAGATACTGAAATATGATAACTCTATACAAATAGAGTTATTCTTGTCAACGTTCGAGGGTAAAGTTAGTTAATCTAAGAAGTCTGCATGGTGTTAGGTTAAATTTGCAATTTAGAAATGGTTTTATATTTTTTTGCACTTTTTTTATATCAAAATAATTATTTTACATTTAAGGTATGTTTGGTTAGGGGTAAAACTTTTGATAAAAAACTTTTGGAGTAAAAGTTGTCAAATTGATTGAAAATGAAGTGATATAATAGGAGTAATAATGATGAGTAAAGATAATAAAGTTAAAATAAATCAATTAGTTGTATAGGTAGTTGTGTGGAAATGATTGAAAAGTATGGTACTTTGTATAGGAAAATGTGAAAAAATAATTAAAAAATAAAGTAGTTATGGAGAGTGGAAGATTTTGAATTGAAAAGTTTTAGTTGACATTTTTTTCCTAAATAAACACACCCTTAATTAACATTTTTGTTAACATTTAATTTTTTATATATCGTTTTAAGAGCCTTTTATTATGTTTTTGTATGTTGACAAGAATAAATGATTGAAATTTGCAAGGAGGAATGTAAACATGAAGAGAAGGTAAATAGGGTGCTAGGAGCAGTAGTCTCAAAATACAACAAAGCAAGATAGAGTATTGAGAGTTCGGTCCTGGCTGGAGTCCAGCCAGGACCCCAGAGTGTAGTACACCCAAATAGAGTGGTGGACGCAATGACCATGACTAGTATTGCAATGCCAATCTATTCATCTTAAAAATTTTAGAAGCTTTCTTTAGAAACTACTTGCTATAAAAAGGGGGCTCCAAAAACTCGGGCTAGATATTCTTTTTACAAGGAATAAAGCCTAATTAGGATTTTGGGAAGAAAAAGAGGATAAAAGGAAGCAAACAAGCCAAGATGGAAAAATATTCAAGAGTTTTTCTTTTTCTCTCTATTCTCTCTCTCTCTCTCTTTCTCATTTATTTCTTGCCCTTCATTTGGTAAGACTTTGTATGAGGATGCTTTCTTTTGAGATTTTGCTATGTAATTTATAAACTAATATCTTTATTAAGGTTTGATGAAACATTGCATGGACTAATGAATTTATCTTTTTCTTCTATGTACTTTTTATATTTAGGTTATCCAT
Organism: Annona squamosa; assembly: GCA_035584095.1. Taxonomy (NCBI): domain Eukaryota; kingdom Viridiplantae; phylum Streptophyta; class Magnoliopsida; order Magnoliales; family Annonaceae; genus Annona; species Annona squamosa. The sequence continues at coordinate 4,536,102 of JAXCLR010000063.1, read as the reverse complement.
CTAATGCTTTTTAATGCTTCATGATTGTGACAGTCTTATTAATTATTGTGAGAACCTTTGAAAAGATTGGAAAATCTAACTTAGCGTGAATAAAGATTGAATGATACGAGTTCATTTCACTATGCTAGAGATAATTTATCTTGGTTGATGGGTAACTTGATTTGTTAGCTTAGATAGAAATATATTGGTTGATCTAACATAATCATGGATAGGGCATGTGTTTAACGTAATAAATCATTTTCGTTCTTATAGAAATATAAAGATTGAGACTATTTTGTTAGGAGTATATATAATTGAAAGGTTAGTATAATAATAACCCACTATATTAATAAAATGAGGAGAGGTAAACTATAGATTTGATATAAAATAATAAGGTAAGTCACAACTCTAATCCATTCACATACACAAATTGTACCTCTTACAATAGAATCTCGCCATTTTCTTATTTGAGATAAATTTCATTTTATGCAATCTTATAAACAAATCCTTCTAATATAATCAATCATAAATTTTAGTTTAGATAATTTAGGGTGTGTTTGGAAATTTATAAAACTTTTGGACAAGAAGTTTTTGATATAAAAGTTGTTAAATTGAAAGAAAATAATGTGATATAGTAGATGTAATAATAAAGAGTAAAGAGAATAAAGTTAAAATAGATAAGTTAGTTGTGTGGATCATTGTGTAAAAATGATTAAAAAATAAGGTAGTTGTATAAAAAGATATGAAGAAATTATTAAAAATAGAATAATTATGGAGAGAAAATTTTTAAATTGAAAAGTTATAAGTTGACATTTTTAATTATTTACCAAACAAATCCTTAATATTAATTTATTTCGTCATAGGAATAATATTTTTTCATTACTTTATTACTTGTACAACACATGCATTGGTATAGCGAAACCATAACATTTTACATTTCATCAAGTTTTTAATGTTTTTTAATGCAGAAAAAATGGAAGGTTTGGATTTGGAGAATATAGTAGTTGAGGATGTTTGAAGGAAGTTCATTGACACAGCTTGACTAACAAGCGACCTTACTTTGCCACATAAACTGTATTAAAATTGTATTGATTCAAAAAAAAGGAGCTACTAAAGTTTATTTTCACTCCATTTGTTCATGTAATATTTTATATAAAGTTATATCCAAAGTCTAAGCCAACAAAATAAAATCTCATAAACTTGATATTTTAGTTTCAAAGTGCTTTCATCCCTGGTAGGTTGATCATTGATAATATGCTCGGTTATCCATGCACTCAAAATAAGGAATTAAGTTGAACTATTGTAGTGCCTCGCCAGTTTTAGCCTTGAACTGATAGTCGCTATGGTGGAGATTTGATGGAATTTCCTCAAGATCTATTATAATTCGGGAGGTAAAATACTATATGCATGTGAGTGGTGTACAACCATAGATATTCGCAACTAATGCATCAAATAGACATATGACAACAAAAACTACTTAAACTACAATAATTTTTATTGTTTACATCTCATCATCTACACATGAAAGTAAGGCTACTAACCTCGATAGAAGTAAAATATATATTAACAAGATATAAAATATTAGTAAAGTCTAATCAGGCTATATATCCATAAACCACATCTCAACATATTATATACAACTTGCTACTCATCATATAAAATATACACATCTATATCACTCATTTCTCATGTACATTAGTGTCAAATGGTTATAACCCAAGGTTAAGGTGACTTCTACAAACTACGATTCGCTTAGCCTGAGTTCAAACACAACTTAGCCCACAGTTAGGTACTTGTGACATCAAACCTGCTAAAAACATATATAACGAAATGTGACTCTAAATAAACTCAGTAAGTAGGTGCAATAAGTGAAAACAATGACAACATGCCAAATTCATTATGTACATCATGTCACCATATGTAATGCAAACATTGAGCTCTCGCTGGCCCCACACTATCATATCATGAGCAATTGAACTATCCTCATTGTTCATCAAGGACCATAAACAACTCTATCCTTATGTCAATCAAGAGCAATGAAAATCCCATATAAATGATGCACATGTATCACTCATGACATATATATAATGCTCATCTGATATAATTATCCATCATGTGGTTTCACAAAGCTATCTTAAAGCATATAACCAAAATATTACCAAAGGGGATTAGCCTTAATTCATAAAATCAACTCGTAGCATACAAAATCTAATACTCAAATCATCTTAGAATTCAATCATCCATACAAAATATACCATTGCATAATACTCAAACTCTGATGATTTCATCAATGCTAGCTTCGGGCTAGGTGTTATCCTCAGTCACATCTATTACAACATAAGTCATCTTAAAAACTCATGCTCTCTTCAATGTAAGGATTTTGCAATTCCAACCTCTATCTAATAACAACTTCAAACAACCAATTTTAATTTCAAATTCAAAATCATATGCTTTACACATGTCAAGATATCATAGGTCCACTCAAGTCAAGAATCATTTGCGTCCTAAATATGTGCAACTTCTCATTTACATCATCATGGTTTTACGTAACTATTTTCACATGGTTTTCACACATTCAACTCCATTTATACATTTAATTGAAACCATAGGCATTATGTAGAAATCATATAAAAATCACACAAAATCCATGGAATTCCACTTGATACATCATAATCTCATGAAAAACACTTCTAATCACATATAATTCATCATTTCCATGGATTTTTACAAATCCTCCAAATTCCAGCGACCCTACATTCTCCATACAAGCCACAGACTACAAAATTTATCTAAATAATTCAATAAGAGTTGAAGCCCATAAATACGTATGAAAACACATAATTTGAAACTCAAATCCATGCTTTGATTCAAAAGAAATCAACCTACTAACCTCATATGAAGAGTTCTCCAAAAATCTCTTCAAACTCTAGCTTGAATCCATGAAATTCATACTCCTTGATCTTAAATAGTTATCTAAATGTGTCTTGGAGAGGCTTTGGAAGGGATAGAAAGATAAAGAAAAAAGGAGAGAAAGAAGAACAACTGAGGCAAATTTAGGAAAAATGGAACACACCTCTGCATATATATACTCATGAACGACAACATGGCTTCATGTGCTTTTCTACCCTAGTTGTTCGTTTGTAACAACATGCATCTATATGATTTAGGGGAAAATCACATGACCCCTGAGTGTGTATCCACTGAAATCTACTATTTTTCTTGTAACTTTCTTTATACAACTTTGATTGAGATAATTCTTTTTCGTTAGATTCTTAAATTTAAATAATATCTATCTATAAATTTTCAAATCAAAATTCTATAAATACAAACTTTGACATGTATTTTACTATATACCTTTACTGACAATTTCATCTATTCACAACACATGTAGTTCTATCATACAAAATTGTTCTCAAATAGCAATCCAATTATTCTAACACTTCTCTTATCATTATAATATCATATTTATATAATTTCTTTGATAACAATATGTTTTGCACAAAATTTGACTTATCAACACATCACTTTAATTATTTTACCACTACAAAGGATCTTATTGGCCCAACTAGCATTTATCATTTCTAACAAACTAAAATCATTTCTCACACATCATATATGAATCTTGTATCTCATCTATGCTAGACACTATTAATTTTTTTTCCATTTTAAAAATTTCACTCGTGAAGTTCAATTTTAACGAATTTTCGCCGTTAGTCTTAAATTCCTCAATTCTTTAAATTATCATCTTGATTTCATTCCTAAGAATCTTGAGCAGATTTCAATAATGATTAGAATCATTTTCATTCAGACACAACTCCTATAAATGATCCTTGATCATTTTTACCATCTTAGTTCTTTTAGCCTAAACTCTACAATTAGGTCAATTTTCATCAATCTCTTAAATCGGCCATTCGAGTATCTACCATAAACAACTATATCCACTATAAATAAGCTAGGCATCTCATTCCTGCATGACCATATTACAAATCTATTCAACTCCAAGTTAGGCCCTTTTCTAGTTCAAATTTACATATGACAGTTAAATATTAAATATTCATCATTTAATCAAATCAATAGTTACTACATGTCCAAAATCACCTAACTAACATGTGAAAATCTATCCTAGGATATCACAAATCCATTTATCAAAAGTCACCCGTCCAATTCTTAATAACTGGAATTTCACATTAGTTACAATTCATACAATCTTTCACATATTCAACCCTTAATTCCCAAAATCTTACTGCCATATAGCTTTTCAAGCTACATTATATATATAGTCGTTCATTTACATTGTTGCCAATATCTGGGGTATCACAACTATTTATGTATGTGTAGCTATGAGGTAGATGAAATTTAATAATAAATGTATAAGATGGATTAATAATTGTATTGGGTCTGTGAATGGTGTAAAACTCCCATGTTCAATTTGTAATCCATTAAGTTGGTTAAACCTAACAGGAGAGGGGCAAACTAGGTTATTAAAATTTCTTTGGTAATTAATTGTAGACCCTTATATTACATGATCCCTAACAATGAAACAATGTAGAGCCAAAGAGAGTGTATAAATATAGCAAGAAAAGTATGAAATGAAGACAAAAGCAAGAATATAATACAACATATGATTTATAGTAGTTTTGAAAATTGTCTCTACTCTATTTTTCTAGGTGCACACTCTTTGTATCTTGAATTCTATTATTGTTTCTTCATACAACTTAAAGCAGCAATTCTCTTTTATATACAACTCTAGAGAAGTAGTACAATATAGGCAAGTGATTTCTAATAATGCCCACTTCAACCTTTTTATTTGACTCGGTCTCTAGTATCAATTTAAGGAAAAATAATAACAAACTGAATCAAATGAAACTTACACTTTACAGATGTGTAGATTGATGAAGTGCATGGAGCTTTAATTTATTCGTTGAAGTAGAAGATGAACACCGAGTGCTTTTCTTGAAAACAGAGCACCTAAGCTTCAAAGGAGATCTTGAACATTGAATGCTTGAAAAAAAGGTGTAAGCTCAATAATATTCTATTAGTCCTATTCAATTAGCTTAACCCAAGAGGAGAAGAGTAGATTAAGTTGATAAAATTTCTCTAGTTTACAAGTCAATCATTTTTTAAAATTAATTCCCCATGAATGAAATGAGCTAGAGATTTGGGAGCAATTGCAGTATAAATGATAAGGAGGCAAAGTGCTCACATAATCGTAATGAGAAATAAAGTTTAGTTGCTTCAAGCATCCTCCTACTTTGCTCTTTCAAACACATATCTTTTATATCTTAGGTTCAACTATTCCATCACAATACAACTTAGAGCACATGCTCTCTTCTAGATTCTGAATTTAAAGTGCCTTATACATAATGCAGAAGCTGTTGATGAACACCGTTCCAACTAAACACACTTAGACCAATCCTTGGCCTTAGTCTCTAATGCAAAGACAATTAATAAATAAAATAGATTCAATAAGAGAAAGAAACTATACTTTATAAACTCAATGTAGGTCGATGTAAGTGCGATGAACTCAAGTTGAGGATGAGGAGAATACAATCTTTAGAGCTTCTTCATTTGTTCTTGAAATCTTGAGATTGAAATCTTTGAGTTAGAAAATTTAATGCTTGAAAGTAAATAGGTTAAGTCTCAATCAATGTTCTAGCTAACCTCTATTACTCATCTTAATGTGGTGTTTAAAGCCTTAAGGGTTAATTGACTATTTAGTGATAGGTCGACCAAAGTTGCAAACAAAGTCGACTTCGGGTGTGACTTCACTCAAGTCACAGGTGAGGTCGATCCGGGTTTATGACTTTAAACGTTGTCATTTTTAGCTCTTCCTTGTTTACTTGATTTTACTTCAACTTGCAAGTGAGGTCAACACTAGATGCTACGTAGCTTAGGTCATAGACGTGGTTGACTTGGGTGTCTAACTTTGGACTCTAGCGAAATATGAAAACTTCAGCTTCGCCTGTTTTCTTTCTCAAGCATAGTTAGAGTTGACTTGGAGTGTGACTTCACTCAAGTCGCATGTTAGGTCAACTTGAGGTTGTGACTTTGCAACTTGAAATTTTTTATTCGAATGTATACTTAAGTCACTCTTTGGGGTCAACTTTGAATGTGACTTTACTCAATTTGCTGGCTTCTTTGTCCTGCACTTGGTTATGATGTGTATTTTCTTGATGATTCTTTTGCATTTTTTAAGAATCTTATACTTACATTAACTTAACATAAGTATGCTAGTGCTTTTATTTTATCTTAATTATTGAAACCATTATGGATTTGCTATTTGCCACATACAAATTCACATATTCTAGATAGTCTCTCATGTGTATTAACTTATGCCTTTATACTTGATGAGGAGATAATGTCCTTTTCTTGGTTAGTTGCATGCATTTAATATTTTAACATTCAAATATATTGGACCTTGGAATCACTTTTGAGATCAATGTCATCTAAGGCCTCAAGGGAGATCGATCTCAACATCGATCTATCAGCTAGCTTCAAATTTTAAAAGCCTCTTTGCTTCAAATCTTTAACTTAGCATTCTTGAATGTGAGTGAAATCAATGTAATCTTTGATCTCATGTCCAAATCGATATTGAGATTGATTTGGTATTCAATTTAATACCGTATAGAAGCTTTACCATATTGAAATCAATTTGAAAAGAGATCTGAGTTGAGATCGATCTCATCATAGGTGAGATTGACCTAATACTTGAAGCATTCTAGAATCTTTTGAAATTTTTTACCCATTGTGTGAGATCGATATTGGAATTGATCTCAGACTTGTCCAATTTTATAATTCTTCACTTGGTCATCATGTCTTCTTTGAGTTAAAATCATTGTCTTTTTTCTATTTCAGCTTGATGTTGATGTAAAACTTAGTTTTAACTTGACAAATTTTAGCATGCCTTCTTTCTTCAGTTCTTCCAACTTCAATTGATGCTTGAAATTGCAGTTTGACTTGGATCTTGCTTCATATAGACCATGTACTTCGGAATCTTTTCAATTCTCCTCTTTTCAAACTATTTTTGCTATGAGATTGATGTTGAGATCGATGTCCTTTAAGGTCTCACATTCCAAATGTTGATTTCTTCACTTCATTCACTTTCAATCTTTCCACCTCAGATGCTTGGCACCTTACATTTGTTGGAAATAATGAAACATATTTTTCTCTTTTTAATTTGTGCACAGACTCCATTTAATTTGTCATTTTAACTTTAAATAACTCACATTATATAGAATACATTAATTTTCTCTTTCATATTTCAATTAGCTTGTTAATCATTAAAATATAAATAAGATTATCACTAATCACAATCACATACTCATAAGGCACTACACTAAGAAGGTTCCCTCCCCCCATAATTATTTCTTATTTGTATAGAGGAGTTATCTTGCTTAATCATGGAAATGAATCAAAGAAGGATTTTGCGTGGCATTAAGGTTAGCTCTAAAAAACTATCTTTATCTCATCTGTTCTTTGCAGATGGTTCTTTTCTATTCTTGAGAGCAAATGACAAGGAAGATAAGGCTATGAAGGAACTTCAACAAACATGTGAGGAATGCTCTAGCAAAAGAGTTAGTTTGGAAAAAAATAGCTTTATTTTTTAGTAATAATGTTACAAATGAAATGAGAGTAAATAAAAGAAATCATTACTTCCATAGCAAACAGTTAAAGGTTCGCCTTAGCCTACCTGCTTTGATCGGAAGATCTAAATCTGTTATATTCCAAAATATAAAAGAGAGAATCTGAAAATGCGTTTAAGGTTGGTAAAGCAAGTTGCTTTTGTGTGGAGGGAAGGAACTAATAAAAGCAATTGCACAATTTATTCCTACATGCTACACGGGCTTATTCTTTCTTTCTAAAAATATTACTAATGAAATTAATGCGGTGTCAAGCAAATTCTGGTGGGAGAAAAAGATGGAAAGAAAATGATAAGTTAGCCCTTATAAAGGAGGTTATGTGTTTCAATGAAGGGACGCGACTTGGTTTTCAGGTAGTTATCATCTTTTAACTTAGTGGCTACTAGTTCACATGGAATCTTTGTCCAATAAATTATTAAAACCCTAATATTTTATAGATGTTAACTTTTAGCCAAGAAAAGGAAAAACATCTAGCTCCTATACAAGGTATAACATCATAAAAGCCAAGAAGCTACTTTCAAAAGGTTTCAGATGGAGAGTAGAAAATTAGGAAAATAAAAGTTTCTTTCATGTTGTAGGATAGATCAAAGTAAGTTTGACTCACTTCCTTATTATGAGGGAAAGGTGCTTGGCATAGCCCACCTATTGATAAAAGATTGAAGGGTCTCCAAAGAGTAATGACCCTTAGGAGACAAAGGGGTAACTTGCCAACCCCTTGCCTTAGGTCTACAAGACCTTAGTGATTAAAAAGGTATTTATGAGAGCAGTAGTAAAGAACGTTGTCCTACATTAATAAAGAATCGATATAAATACAAATCTAAGATGATCCAATATGGACAAACACATTAACCTAATGAAATGTTTGAAGCATGATCACTAAATATTCTCATTTACACAAGACACAACATGATGATACCAAAAGATATATAAATACCTTTAAAAATTGTTAGGTTATTCGTAAATACATGAGTCATAGCCTATAATATATAAAATATTGATCCCATGAGGAATCATGAAACAAAGATTTTGATAAACTGGCTTCTTTGAAATGAATCAAGTGTGTACATAAACTAAAGGAAGTGACTAAAGGAAAATGTCTATTAATCTATAGATGCGAACAAAGTTTAGAATTAGATGTACAACTTGGTTCAGGTAATTGTTTAGCCATTTTCATACTACTTAGTTTGGATGAGAATTGGATGAGAATTTGAGTGATTGAGATGAGGTGAATCATTTATGGATGGATTTAGCTTTGTTTGATACAAACTACTCATAATAGATTGATTCATATAAAGCTAGGTAAATCTATGCAATACGTGTCTATTTCAAAAAGTTTTGGATCACAATGATGGAGACTCATTCAAATTGATGATTTAGAAGATTCAAAAGGAGGCAAAACAATGTTCAAAATTGCTTAGAATGTGTCATGGAAGATTCAACATGGATCATGGCATATCGAGAGTCGAAACGTTGAAACAACACATTAGATTGCATAACCTAGAGGTCAACATGGCCTAGGTCATGTTGGTCCCTAGTTGCGTAATTCCATATGCAAAACAGATTGTGTGCACAAATCTCATCTGAAAATCTATATAAACACCCATTGTAAATGTCCGAAGATATCCTAGAACGTCCCTTAAGCTTTAGTTGAGGTTCGAGGAAGAGCATAAGGCAAGAGCAAGGCAGCAATTTGCTTGAAGCGTTCTAGATACCAATGAAGCTTCTAATCAATGTATTTTAATTTTTCTTTCCTTTGATATAATTTGTCATGTTTGAGATGGATTTGAGATATAATATTATTTTGTGTTTTGGTTTAATCTTAAATATATTAGGATAAACCTTTATTCTAGAGTTTAAGATGTAGTATGTATACAATATAAAAATATTATGATTTTTTATTTATTTATGAAAAATATTAGTTGTTAATTTAATATCTTGTGTTTTTAATGCTTGCTTTGTGCATAAACTTACACTATGACAAGATTTTATATAGCATGTGATGGAATCGAGATGCGAAAATCTAATATATGACAATCAAGACATTAAATTTGAAAATCTAAGACCATGACAATATGTATAATGACATTATGAAATTTCATAAACTGCCACATAATTTAATGGATTGTAATTGACTTAATTCTAAAAAAATATGTGGTTAACAAGATTAGGATATGTCTTGTAATAAGAATAATTTAGAGATGGTTCTCGTTCAATGCCTCATATCTGGATTGAATAAGTACTCCACATATCAGTTGTAGCTGTCATATGTGGAACTCTAGATCTTATGCATTCTTATCTCTTGATTTCTAATCTTCAATTTACGCTTCTAAGATTCACTCTTTTTCTTTGCTATTCTTTCTTTTACTTTACTTTTTTCTCTTAGTGTTAATATAAGTTTTTGAAGGCAACGTCTTAGTCTTGAATTTCCTATGAGATAGATATTTTAAATACTATAATTCATGACTCATGCATTTGCAAAGAGAGCTGAATAGTTGTAATGAGTTTAAGTGAACCCTAATCCTAATCTTAAAATTCTAATTCGAGTCAAGTTTGGACCAGGTTGGCAGAGGTTTTTATCTTAGTTTTAGGTTAAAATTTGGATTGCTCTTAAATAACAAATTCTTTGAACATTATTTCATTCACACTAAGTAATTTTAAAATAAACTTTTGATTATAATAGCCTATTTATTCATATTTTACACATGAATATGCATGACCTATAACATCTTTGATTTTGATAAAACTTGGTCTTCTAATTAAAAGATAACACTAAGTATGATGAATGTAATGAACTTTTTATCAACAATCAAGGTAAGAAAAATAAATAACGTTATATGAAATCACTATCTAAACAAGCTCAATAAAAGTGGAACTTATATATTTTATATTTAATTGATATGCATGCTACAATTCTAAAGAGTTAGTTGTTCGAAATCTTACCGCAAGTGCACGGGTCGTAGATTGTAGTATATAAATTATCGTTCCACAGGGAATTCGGGACTATAAATT
>JAXCLR010000063.1:4490832-4504042 GCA_035584095.1 Annona squamosa | reverse complement strand
CGACACTGGATGTCCAAAGCTATCGTTAAAAATATAACTATATATATGTGTTATATATATAATACCTTATAATGTAAAATAGCATTCTGGAGGTTTTCAACGAATAGAATATAATATATTATATCATAAGTCATCAATCCAGGGGCTTTTAAACTTCCCTAAATATATATGATATATATTAATATATCTTAAGTACCCAGAGATTTCAGCATCCAGTGAATTTATTCAATTTCCATTACAATTATTTCTATCTACGAAAATTATCTTTTATAAATAACCGGCTCTGTACTGTCAAACATGTATAATGAATTATAAATATCCGGCTCTTGGCGTTTTGAACTCTTGTCTGTATATGTAACCTGTGCATATATGTAATATATTATTATGTAATGGTGGTCCAAAAGTTTTGGACCCATTAAATATATACAATATTAGATATACATGGTGCTAGTCCAGATCTCTGGACGGTTTTAAACCTTTAAAAATATATATAATGTTATATTATAGATGTCATACCGGCAATGCTTTCTGTCATATAATTTTATCACCCGTGAAATTCCACAACACAATAGCATGACCCACGTTGATACTATCACTTTACTTAAATTAAAATTCCGCTTAATTTAATATTCTTTCCATCTATTGTTGCCAAGTATTATTGGTATAAAGAAAGTATACAGCCAATCCATCAATATATCATATTTTTACTCGATAGAACCATCTCAAAATAACCCTTTTAATCAAATTTATAATTGATATAATTAACACAAAAAAATCAAATCAAATCCTTAAGCTAGCAAATCTATATCTATAATTTATATAATATTTAACATTTTATTTTTGTAAGTTATCTCTAAAATAATTTTATTACTACAATATACGTAGTTACAAAAGAGATTTGATTATTTCTTTACTTACTTTTTTTTGTAAAATCTACGGGGAAATTTTCTGAATGGAAATAATTTCTTTACTTCTCACTCCCAATCTGCAACCAATTCCTCATTTCCTTAGTTTTCTCCGTTTATCTCTTTCTTTTCTCACAAATCCCAAATAAATAAAATTCTTCCAAATCCTCACTTAATTGCAACCTCCCAATATTCTCTCTAACAATTAATTTTAAAATATAAATTTTAAAAATCAAATCTTATCTCTTTGCGAGCCCCACATAGATTAATTGCTAAAAGAAAAATTATATAATTTTACTAAGATGTAATTCAAACCCACTACTTCTAATTTAATTGTCAAAATTTCTAACTATCTTAACTTTTCAACAATTTGTTAATTTAAATTACAAATTAATTTAAATAAATATATTTTAGAGCCTATTTTCTTTAAAATTATAATTACCTACGTTCGTCAACAAGTTAAAGTCAACAGGTCATTCGGTCACCTCAGCTATTTGTACTGACACATAGGATGGTTAAAAATTTAAGGGTCAAAAATTTAACATGTAATATTAGTATGCCACCTCAAGTCAACATATTTAAGTAGGTTATCACAATCACCCTCGGCTTGCCTTCCTTGTCCATTGTCCAGCATCAGGTTGTTGGCCTTCAGGTCCTGGTGCACCACCGCTGGGAAGCACTCGTGGTTTGTTTGCAGAAGAGCAGGATTTCTACTATCGGCAATGTGGGAGAAGCAAAGCTCCAGAAGACGTTGTAGCATGACCACGCTAGCAAAACAGGGGAGGATGAATTAAATGCGGGTGATGGTAAAAGGCATTGGTGGTGGGTCAAGAACTAGACCAAGAGACCACAGATCGTCCACCACCAGCAAATCCATTCGTCCTTCAGCCGATTGCCACCATCAGTGACAACATCAGTGACGCAGGGAAAGGTGTTGCAGCATATGACGGCCAGCTTTGGCCACGGGACAAGTATGAGGGCCGGCAGGAGATCAAGTTGGTGGCCTTAGGCAAGGTTTTTCAACAATGAGCTGTCCAACCGCAGATTGCTGGTTTATAAACTGAAAGGTTCAGACAGAGGTGGTGACAAATTTTGGCCATGGGCGTGGGACCCACAGGGGGTGGGGTGTGGACTGGCAGGCTAGGAGGAGTGAACGATGGGACCCAGGGTGTTTGGAAGGGACACGGCATGGCTTTCTGAATCACGACACGGATGGGACCCAGGGTATCATCACCCTCTACAATCATAATATTAATTATGTATATATGCATGCTTGTTAATCATTTTTTTATAAGCATGCATTTCGACTCAGTTTCTTTGTAAATTAATTTCTTAATTGCTTGATAGAAAAGCAAGGGTCAATTGTTGGGCCTACAAACCAAATAATATACGGAAAATATTCAAGTGTAGTTAGACATTTACATTACATTACTTAGGATGCAATGGACTACAAATGGGCCCAATCCATCATTAAATATGTGCATGGGTTTCATTTAAAAATGGTTCAAAATAAGTATAGTAAAATCATTTAATTTGAATATTAATTCCAAACATCGAGACCATCTAAAATATAATTTTGTTATAGATAAATAATTATATAAAATATTTTTATATTTTAATATATATGAAACCTATTCTGCAGCAAACTACACCATCGTTACAATACAATTTACCTGCATTGGAATAGTTCCTTTTATATACATAAATATTCTAAATTTAGTTGAATTGCACTACAATTACTTTACATTTTAGTGTAAATGGAGACATCTTCTAAAATGTATAAAAATATGTATAGATTTAGAAATCACTTGGATCCATGTACTAAAGTTTAAAAATTTACACAATTTTATAGAGTTATTAATTTAGGTAGGATGAATATTTTAAATGATTTCATTTTTGAATTTGGATCTTATAGGTCCTCATAATAAATAAAATATTTTTAATAGATTTAAAACCACTTTTAAGTTATAGATAATTTTGGGAAAGATGCAAGTTATAAATATAAGTAAAACAAAGAGCAAATTAGATTTGAGAAAATCATCAAGATAGGGCCTAAATTAGATGGAAGTATCAACTTCAGTTGGTATAACTAGACAAGATTATGAATATGGATCTAATAAACAAATACATTTTAAAGCATTTATCTTGTGGGGGATGATTTCCTATGAAAAGGTTTGCATGCAATGTATGTTTGAAAAGTGATAAAATTTTTAAAGAAAAATTTTAGTATAAAAGTTTTTAAAATAGAAAAAATGATATGACATGATATGGCTAATGATGAAGAGAAAATAAAATAAAGTTCGAACAGATAAGTTAGTTATATGAGCAGTTATGTATAAATAATTAAAAAATAAGATAGTTATATAAAAATATATGAAAATAATTTAGAAATAAAATAGTTTCGAAGAGTGAAAAATTTTAGATTAAAAAGTTTTAATACTAACCAAGCACACCAAAGTTGTATATAGAAATGGTATCTTTTTCAAATCTTAATGATTTTTTTAACATTTGAACCATAAAAAGTATAAATTAATATGCATATATTTATGATCACTTTAATTGAAAATTTATATATTAAATATTTAATATCCTTTGAGAGTGAATATGAAATGGTTAGAATTTGAAAATACATATAATATGCAGAAATTCTCAAAATAGTTGATTTTAGCATCATAACTAGATAAATTTGGAGGATAAATTTGGAAGAATATTATTATACAAAAGGCTTGGATATAAAAAAAATCAATTGGGAAAAAAAATACAAACTACTCATACACAAAACTCCATGGAATTATCTCATCAAAAAAAATTTCCATGCAATGAGGTGTGCAAATCGCTCCCGATTTTTTTAATTGGTAATATATAACATGATATTTGATATTTCAAATTAGGCCTATTAATATATAGGAGATTCTAAGCTGTCAAAATTTTTTTTGGAGACTACCAAAGGGAGAAAAATTCTGGACTCTTCCTCACTATTAAGGTTTGAAATCGGATTGGTAATTTTATTTAGAGACATTCTTACAATTTCTCTCACACAATTCTACAAGCATCTACTCATTTTTTTGTATTATTCTATATTTTTTTTAGCAAATACTTCCTACACTATCTGCTGTGAACACTCTCACAAGCTAGAGAGACAACTGGCACAGACCAACATATTTCCCATGGTCACATTTCCACGCCAGCTGAAAAATCACGCTTGATTTGCTGCTGCTGAAATTCGAACCACGGTCCTCAGAAGTGGAGGTAACCGTGGTTACCGCTGAGGCACCAGATCGGCAATTTGAATGCCTTCACTCCGAGCAAAACTGCCAGTCGGCGCTCCGGATTTTACAAGCATGTACTCTCTAAAGAGTTCTGATACATTACACCTGCCCGGGCTGTTTATGGGTCCCATTTGTAAATAAATATTTTACGTTGCCACGTGGGCCCAAATGTATATAGATTTTGCACCCAACCTTACAATTTTTGATATATAGTTTTACAAAGTTTCAAAAGCCAAAATTTCCATAATTTTTCAAGTGACGGGAGAGTGAGATGATGAAAATTTTGTATTTTCAAAAATTGTAAAAAAAAAATACGTAAAAAAATTTAAAAAGGAAAACCTAGTGCATACATTAGTTCGACTAAAAAAGAGTACATACATTGGGGCCCACGAAAAAAAATGAAAAATACCTCCCCTGTAAGTCCTAATAGGCGAAACTAGTCGCGCTCAGGACTGGGTGAGGGTGCCGGAGAAGGGGAAGACAAACACACTTGGATCGGACTAGTTTAGTATTTGGATTGCATCTGCTGTGGATCAAATTAGCACACAGGAGGAGAAGCAGGTGATAAGGGCAGAACGCGATGAATCTCAATATTGCGGAATTGGTAGAAGCGGAACTCAAGACGTTGTCCATTAACGGTAATGCGATCAGGAAGATTCGACCAGGAGAGGATGCAGCGCTGTTGTGTACACTCTGGATGGCAAAATCTTATAACAGGGAATACTTCAAAGGGATGCTGCGACGGCTATGGAAAACAAAAGGGAACCTATACTTCACCGAAGTGGGGGAGAATCTGCTGAAAGCTTCATTTGCAGACAAAGAAGACAGGGACAGAGTTATGGATGGGAAGCCATGACTGTTCGATCGGAAGCTCATCATTCTGGCTGAACTGCGGGAGGAACTGGATTATACCCAGATAATGCTTATTAAAACGCCTGTGTGGATACAGATTCAAGGCATCCCATATCTAGTTGATAAGAGCTGTTTGGGGCAATATGTTGCTGATACATTCGAGGAAGTGCTTGAAGTTAAAGCTACGGACACAGATGTAAAGCTGAGGGTGACATTGGATTGTAGAGAACCGCTTCGACGAGGAATGTTTATCAAAGTGGGGGCACAACAATGACGCTGGATAAGCTTCCAATACGAGAAGCTACCTATCTTTTGTTACTTATGTGGTGTTATGGGGCATGCCCATAAAGAATGCCAAACCATTGCACAACAGAAACGGACATCAATTGAGATGGAAATGCCTTATGGTAGCTGGTTAAGGGTGGGAGTCAAGCCGATCAGAATAAGAGAAGGGATAGGTTCTGACTTCAGAGCGACTCCAGTTAAGTATATTGGAAATCAATGGCGAGATGGGGAGGATGTTCACAGATTGTTGCTCTCAGAGGTTACGGATGGTGAGCATCAACAGGCCAACGAGCAGAGGGGAGGGTGTGAAGTGGGAGGAAAGCCAAGCAGTAAGGAGGAAGGGGGTGCTGAACGGAGGGTTGTTGCTGAAATGGGTGAAGAGAGAGGGCAGCTAGGGGGACAAACTTTGTATAATGGTAAACGATCTCAAGAACAAGTCTCCTCAAAAGGCGATGCTATCCATCTACTGCTGTCCTCTGATGTAAGGGTGGTGGGAGTTGTTGGAGAATCCAGCAGTGTGGGTGGTCAAAGGGGCTTAGAAGACTGCAGAGGAGGGGATGCAAAGGCCGATGCTATGAATGGGATGAACCAAATTTCATTATGCAACAAGATGCAGGAATTGGATTGGGAGAGCCACAACAAACTAGAGGCCAGTGCTGAGTTGGGAGATAAGTTGGGGCAGCTAGGGGGAAAAACCGAGTATGCTTTTAAAAGCTCCTCTGAATCAGGCTACTCCAAAGAGAGTGGCACCCAATTGGTGCTGTCCTATAACAGATGGGGGGTGGAGAATGAGGGGGGACAAAGTGGTGAAAGGGAGTAAGGAACACTTAAGATGGGTAGTGGAGGGGTTGCTAGGGGCGAGGCTTAGGATGGAATGAAGAAGATCATGCTGGGAAACAAGCTGTTGGGTAAATCTCGGGTGGGCCATATGGATGTAATGGGATGGGAAACTAAGGGAGGGTTAGGTAGCGAAGAAGATAAGGAGGAGGATGAGGCTAGGGAGATGTATGAGGTACCGGTGCAATTAGAGGATGGGGGGTATGAGGCGCCTTCCCCTCAACAATATGGGAGCAAAGGGGGGACGCATGGGACGCTGGCTAATCTCGTGCACATACAAACTAAGGGTGGCAGAGGAGGGTGGAAAAAAAGAGCAAAGCAAGGGGAGGGGATGGAGTTGTGCACCACTAACATTATGTTGACTCCAGGGAAGGCCAAAAGAGGAAGGGGAGTGGAGGTGGATGAGCAGTTGACTAGGCTAAAGCAGGCGAAGGAGATGGCCATGTCTACGAATGAGGAGGTGGAGGCTATGGGGTTTCCCCAACCCCACCTCAGGTGATATGGCTATATTGGCGTGGAATTGCCGTGGGCTTGGGAATCCACGAGCAATTTGAAATCTTTTTGACCTCGCCAGGAAATAAGCACCCAAATTAGCCTTTTTGTGTGAAACCAAATGCAATTCTAAGGAGATGGAGCGGATTAGGCGGAAATTGATGTTTGAAGCATGTTTTGTGGTCGAGCCTATATCTAGGAGGGGAGGCTTGGCTTTATTTTGGAATAATGACTAGCCAACGTCTATTCGGAGTTTCTTAGCTCATCATATAGATGCTGATTTTTTGGGTTGGCACTTTACGGGGTTCTATGGTCACCCCGAAACTCATTGCCGCCGTCTTTCTTGGAGCATTCTCAATCAGTTGGCTGTTGGTCAGGAATCCCCATGGTTGGTTTTGGGTGACTTTAATGAAGTGTTGGGGCCAAATGAATATATCAGTTTGAGGATTCGTAATCAAACCCAAATGGATCTTTTTTGTGATACTATCGACAAGTGTAATTTGCAGGACCTCGGGTTTGCTGGAGCACCTATGACATGGAGCAATTACAGAAGGGATTACGAAAGAGTAGAAGTAAGGCTTGATAGAGGGCTTTCAACTCCTTCTTGGGTCAACTTGTTTCCCTATGCCAAGATTGTTCATCTATCGACGGCCACATCCGATCATTGCCCCTTGTTACTTCTGCTCGACTCCAAGAATGACAAAAGGAGACCCCCAAAGGAATTTAGATATGACGCATTTTGGGCACGAGATGCAAAGGCTTCTAGACTTATTCAAAGGGTATGGAAGTCTGAACCTAATAGAGAAGTAACTGTTACTGATCTATTGAACTGAAAAATCAATAGGTGTGGTGCGGAGTTAACCAAATGAAACAGGCTAAAGAAAGGAAATATCAGACGTGCTATTGATTGAAAACAGATGGAGCTCTCCGCATTGCGGGGGCAAAGCCCTACTGATGACCGCGATGAAGCTATGAGAAATCTCAAGTACCAAATTAATCTTTTATTGCAGGACGACGAGCAGTTATGGAGTATTCGGGCTAAGTCTCATTGGCTTAGGGAGGGAGACAAAAACACTGGTTTCTTCCATCAGATGGCTTCCAATAGAAGATGAACTAACTTCATTGATGCACTCAGAGACAATGAAGGGAGATGGGTCAGGGACCAAGACGAAATGTTGAATCTATCTGTGTCACACTTCTCAGAGATATATGCATCTTCAAATCCGCCGGCTACAAACTGGGTTTTAAGTCACATTTCGAGGAAAATCTTGGATAGCCAAAGGGGGGGTTTGACTTAACCTCTAAATTTGGCCGAAGTGGAGAAAGATATAAAGGGTATACGTCCTACCAAAGCTCCGGGGCCAAATGGGATGTCTCCGGGATTCTTTCAGAAGCACTGGCAGATTGTTGGCCAGGAGATTTTCCAATGGTGCAAATTGGTCATGGAGGAGAGGGACCACGTTAGCATGGCGAGGCATATACGGGAGGTAAATGCTACCACTCTGGTGTTGATTCCAAAGAAGAAGGGTGCTCAAGATTTGTCACAGTTTCGGCCAATCAGCTTATGCAATGTAATTTATAAAATATTGGCTAAGGTGTTGGCAAATAGGCTCAAAACCATCCTAAATGACGTTATTGGGGCGGAACAAAGCGCTTTTGTGCCTGGCAGGCTTATAACGGACAACATGCTAATCGCATATGAAGCTATTCACTCTCTCAGGAGGCGAAAGGGGGGCAGAAGACGTGAGATGGCTATTAAATTAGACATATCAAAGGCCTATGTTTGGGTTGAATGGACTTTCTTAAAATAGGTAATGGAGGCCATGAACTTCTGTCCAGTTTGGATTAGTTGGATGTTAAATTGCATAACGATAGTCACTTATCGGGTCAATTTCAATGACTTCAAGTCCAGGTACTTCCAACCCCAGAGGGGGTTGCGACAAGGGGACCCGCTGTCTCCTTAACTTTTGCTTCTTTGTGTAGAGGGTCTATCAATGTTGATCTCGTCTACGGCAGTCCAAGGATCACTACACGGAATTAGGATTAACTCCAAGGGACCTCAGCTCACTCACCTTCTGTTCGCGGATGATGCGCTTATCTTCTTTAGGGCGGATGACAATGATATCAGGAAATTTTTGGATATCATCCACATTTATTCTGAGTCATCTGGTCAAATGATCAATGTGGATAGAACTTTGCTATTCTTTAGTTTAAATATGAATGAAAGAGAGAGAGAGGGGATGACGAACCGGCTAGGGTCTTCAGGGCAGGAAGTCCACCGTTATCTTGGTCTACCAACATGGCTTGGGAGATCAAAGGGTGTGATGTTTAAGGGTATCAAGGAACACATCTGGCACAAGATCCAAGGGTGGAAGGGGCGGTTGTTGTCATGGAGAGGGAAGGAGGTCTTAATCAACGCTATGGCACAAGCAATCCCATCCTGTTCGATGAGTATCTTTCTGTTACCACAGTCATTCTGCCAGGGCATAAATGGGATGATGAGAAAATTTTGGTAGGGGGAACAGGGAAATAAGCGTAAGATGAGCTGGGTAGCCTGGAAGGAAATGTGTAAGACAAAGATTGCGGGAGGATTGGGCTTCAGAGATCTTCATCTGTTCAATTACGCCCTTCTAGTCAAACAGGTCTGGAGATTATCAACGTGTACCTCATCTTTCTGCTACAAGGTCTTAAAATCTAAATATTTCCCAAACTCCGATATTTGGGGCTGCACATCGATACCATCTAACTCTTACACTTGGAAGAGTATCTTGAAGGCGCGGGAGGTGATTTATTCTGGTTGTATGTGGAGGATTGGTGACGGTAGGAGGGTTCGTTTCTTCAAGGATGCATGGCTAGATTCGCAGGTGGTTAAGGCGGGTCCCCTCCCGTAGTCCATCCCAAAGGATGTATTTGTTAGCCACTTTATTGATGACAACACCAATGGATGAAACAAAGAGAGGGTCTTGGTAGCGGTTGGTGATGTGGGATGGCAAGTTATCAATCTCATTCCTCTCCTTAGTACTCAAGAAGAGGATTGCATATTCTAGAAGCATGAGGCCAATGGCCAGTTCTCAGTAAAGTCGGCACATAGGTGGCTTAAGATGGAAAGGGAAAACCAGCTCCTGTCAAGATGTTTTAGGGCCATATGGAGAACAAAGTTTCCAAGCAAGATTTTGATCTTTTCATGGCGTCTATTTAAGGATGCCCTCCTAATTTTGAACAATCTTTCTTACAGAGGTGTTGATGTCGACCCCCATTGTGTTTTTTGCAGGAGGGATGCTGAGGGTGCTAATCATCTATTTTTGAAGTGTGGCTGTGTTACAAGTATAGCTCGGCATGTTGTTCCTGCACGCCTAACGGAGATCTCTGTGAAAGAAGTTATCACATTATTAGCATCCAATGATAGGGGTGAGGACCTGGCCCTTTTCTTAGTGTCTTGTTTGCGGATATGGTACTTGCGTAACAAACTTACGGTTGAGGGGAGTCAAATTATGCTTATGGACACTCTCCTATGGTGCCGGGATTATATCGAGCAAATGAGACAAATTAAAATCCTTGATCAAGTGAACGCCTTCAATCACCCCCTTGTTCCTAGATGGACTCAACCGCCAGATGGTGTTTTCAAGATAAATGTGGATGCCCGAAGCTTGCTGGATTGGGGTGTATCAGGGATAACAGCCATTATCAGGGATTCACGGAGGCACTTCATTGCTGCATATGGTCGGAGACGCATGGGAGTGGGGGAACCTCTCATAATGGAAGCAGATGCTTTTCGGCTGTGTATCCTTTGGGCTCTCCAGCTCAAGCTCTGTATTGTTCAGATTGAGTCCGACTTGCTCACTTTATGCACATATTTGATTAATGAAAGCCTCGTTCTCTGACCGGTGGGTCATATTATCTTTGAGATTAGAACAACTTTTACAGCAAATCCTCATATCTCAGTCTACCATGTTCTTAGACAAGGGAATAAGGTTGCCCATGCTTTTGCTGATCTAGCTTCGGTATCTAATTTGGATCACATGTACTGGTGGGGAAATCCTCCCCCACCTATTGTTGGGAAAATTTGTGTTGACAATTTTCTAGCAATGAATTATGCGGATGACTTTATACCGAACCCTTTCTAAACTGGGAGGGAGTCGTGATAAAGTTGCCCTTTCATAAAAAAAAGGAAAAAAATGAAAAAAATAAAAAAATATTTGCAAATGAGACCCATAGCATTATAACTCCATGCAAACGTGTGCATTTAAGAGAATGGAAAACGTTACCTTAAGTAAAAGGGTATCAACAGAGGGTATGGACTGGAACATGTCACCAGCAAGCAGAGTGATGTTCTTCCTCTTTGGAGCGCTTTCTACCACGTGGGGGAAGATCAAACGTGCTGCACTTAATGCGCGGAATTGCTCGGGTGATGGCCTCAGCAACTGCTCTAGTGCTGCCTCCCATGTTAACCAGTGATCACAGCCCTTGGAAAACATGCCTGTAGTCGCTCTTGAGCATGATGGCCATGTGGTGCCTAGTGTGGCTGTCCATACGCTTGTTCAAAAAGGTGCCAAAGTTGGGCCGCGAATTCAAAGAATGGTGCTCCGTGGGCAGCTTCGAAGACGGTACTGCAGGTGGAGGTGGGACTAGTAGTAGTACTACTACTTTTACCCTCGTGTAACCACATGCTGAGCAACTGATACTTTTTCATGTAGAGTGGGGCCATCATAAGCAGCATAAACGGCCTTAGCGTGGGTTCCACACCCTTGACGAGGAGCTTCGAGAAAAGGGTCAGCATAGAGCCTTCTTGTTCTTCTTCTCTTTGTTCCCTTTTTGGTTGTCATTGTCGATTTTTTGGAGAGCAAAGAAGCGGGTGTGGACCAGCAAGCACATTAGTCTTAGGGATGATAAGCTAGCACAATGATATGAATCTGCTAGCAAAACTGCACTATAGATCAATTCCAGCTGTTAGTTTTCATGCAATGGGGTTCCTCTTTGGGAGGGAAAATCTCTTCATATCTTGGTTTGTTAGAGTTATACTCCTATAAGGTGTCCTAATTAAATAATAAGTCTTGGATTTAAAGAAAGTCCAGTCATATCTGAATTGTGTACGCAATCCGAGTTCAGGTAGAACTATACTTCTAATTGAGTCATGATGGGAAAGACTCTATAAATAGAGGAGTCTAGGTCCCTCTCTCACATGTTTACATCGCTAGTGGTTCCCATCTGCCGCTTGTATCTCAGGGAGAAGTGTTGAGGAAGAAGACCTCGTACTCTACTCGGTCTACAGGTGGAATCTATACACACATGGATTCAGGTACGCTTCCGCATCACATGATTTCTAACATGTGGTATTAGAGCTCACATTTCGATTTTGGGTATAATAGATTTCACCCATGATTATTTAAGAATTATTGAAATATTCATTATTGTATTAGAATATTCATGTCATTATTATTGTTATTTTTTAAAGAGTCAGAAATTACAATTGTTCTGCATGTGTCATATAAACACAGAAATTGTTCAGAATTGCAGTCATAAACACATGATTATATGGATTTGGTTTTCTGCTCCATGTATGGATTTGGATGCTATTTCACGGACATGGATTTAGTTAAAAAAATCATCATATTTATGGACTGCTGAAACCCATGCCCAACGCCAGCTGTTGTTGTTGTTTATTGTTGCTGGAGAAGAGACACGACAAACCCAGAAAAACATCGGGCGACGTTGAGCTGCTGAACAGAGCCTGTCGGGACAGCACCATGGAGACAAGGTGAGGCTGGAGCTGGAGAAGCCGAGGAAGACGCTGCTGGAGGCGACGGGCGGTGGCGATCCGCTGCGGCGACCAGCAGACGGCTGCGCGACGGGCGTCGACGACGACTAGCGGCTTGAGCGGACGACAGCAATGGTAGCCTTCATCTCTGCCGGAGATGACGATAGCAACTTGCTGCTGCTGTTGCTGTTCGCCGCTGCTAGAGATGACGCCGGCGGCCTTCGTCTCCTCCGGCATCTGGGCGGACAGTTTTGACACCTACAATAGTAGGTGGCGGTGGTAGATTTCAGCAGGGTTGGGTGGCGGCTAGGGTTTTTCCAGTTTGGGACTTTGGAGGAGAAGAAAAGAAAATTACAAAAATACCCCTCGAGAAAAAAAACTTTCAAATAAAACCCCTTTGGAAACCCATTTGCATAAACTCTCTCTCTTTAGCCGGGCTAATTTTGCAAATGGTTTCTCTCTCTCTTTAGCCGGGCTTGGGCATTTTCAGGCCCATCCACTGAGCCCATAAAGAATAGCCCAATAAGCCCATGTGTTGGCCTAGTTTCGGTAAGCCCAGTTCCGACCCCTTTTGCATCTGGGCTTAACCAACCTTACAGGCCCATGCGGCAGCCCGATTTAGCTCAAAATTGTCCAAGCCCAAACATAACCCCAATAACCCATAAATGACACGTGGCGCACTAATAACCGTCCAAATGTAAGTTAACATAAAATTTGATCATTTTATCCAAATTGAATGATCTAATAGTGGTTTTCTATGTTTTTGGACATTTTGGATCTAATGGAAGGGTCTGATTAAGCTAAATAGGTCAATA
>JAXCLR010000063.1:4469734-4490732 GCA_035584095.1 Annona squamosa | reverse complement strand
TCCGAGTTCAGGTAGAACTACACTTCTAATTGAGTCATGATGGGAAGGACTCTATAAATAGAGGAGTCTAGGTCCCTTTCTCACACGTTTACATCGCTAGTGGTTCCCATCTGCCGCTCGTATCTCAGGGAGAAGTGTTGAGGGAGAAGACATCGTACTCTACTCAGTCTACAGGTATAATCTACACATACATGGATTCAGGTATGCTTCTGCATCGTATGATTTCTAACATCTCTTTGGGAGGGAACATCTCTTCATATCTTGGTTAACAAAAAAAGAAAAACAGCAAAATGCCCCAAACAGAACAAATTGTCTTATTTACATTGCACGATCCATGCTAACTACCAGATGCCACAATAACACTTGTTGCTTAAAGGTTTAGCCTCTCCCAGCTCGAATATGCTCATGTGGCCTAAGCACACGTGGACCTAGTTGGAGCTGAGTTGGCATCCTTGAAGTTTGACAATCGTTAACCTGCTCCGGATGACTCTGCTCCTCTCGAACCACTCGCAACTGTCTTCCATCCATACCATCCTTCCCCACTTGAGAACAATCCTGGTCCTCCAAGATAAAAGAAGGAAATAGGTTGTGGAATTACCCCATATCTTCCCAAGTGGCATCAGACCGCAGTAAGCCCTTTCAACGAATGAGAAGCTTCATACACAAGCTCTGGCCATGCAAGACATGACGAGAAGATAACACCTCTTGTGGCTCCATAGTCAACTCATCATTTTCATCAGTTGGAGGTAGCTCGATTATGGATGGTTGATCCCCAACACAACGCTTCAGAAGTGAAACATGAAATTTTGGATGAATTCGACAGCCATTAGGAAGCTTAAGCCAATAAGCCACTAGACTAATTTACTCCAAAATTGGATAAGGCCCATAATATCAAGGAGCCAGTTTATGACAATGAGTTGGACGCACAGACACTTGTTGAAAAGGGTGCAATTTCAGACGAACTAGAGCACCGGCTGAAACACTTCCTCCTGTCGATGCTTATCTACCTTCATCTTCATATGATGTTGGGATAGCTATAAATTATCCTTTAACAATTGCAAAGTGTGGTCCCAAGCATGTAACCATTCATCGACCTCTACAATATTGGTTGATCTAGCCTCATAAGGAACAATGCTAGGGGAGTCATACCAAAGAGCCTTGAATGGGGTCATGTTAATGGTTGTGTGGTAAGCTGTGTTATACCAAAACTCACACCAAGGAAGCAAATCTAACAAGCGATGAGGTCGTTGAAATGTAAAACAATGAAGATAGGACTCAATGGTTCAATTGGTGACCTCAGTCTGGTCGTCTAATGGGGATGATAGGAAGTAGAGTGCTTAAGATGAACCCCTTGTTCCTTGAACAAGATACTCCAAAAATAACTCAAAAACACAGGATCCCGATCTGAAATGATTGACTGTGGTAACCCAGGCAATCTAACCACTCATGGATGAATACTTTAGAAATCGTTGGAGCAGAGTACAAGTGACCAAGACCAGAGAAATGAGCATACTTGGAAAGGCGGTCAACTATCATAAAAATCATGGATTTACCTTTGGAAAGAGGTAACCCGTTTATGAAATCCATCGTCACTTCCTGCCATAATTACTGTGGCAATGGAATTAGTTGTAATAACCCTGCTGGCTTCATGGTAGAGTATTTCACTCGATTATAAGTATCGCAAGTGACAATTAAATGGCGGATACTGTCACGCATTTCCTTCCAATAGAGATGCCCATTAATGCATTTGAAGGTATGATGCACCCCCTCATGGCCACCTATGATGGAATCATGAAAAAAACCCGAAAACCTTGGGAATCAACTGACTTGTGGCAGTTATAACAATCTACCCCTTATGATAAAGAAGACCATTCTGAACTGTATAAAGAGAGTGTGACTGTGGATTAACTATAATTTCATTTTGTATCAATGATAAAGAAGGGGCAGTCTGATTCTCTTCCAATAGTTCATGCTAGAGAGGATAAGACAGTTCTGTCACAGCCATTGAAGCTAAAGCCATTTGTCGGGACAAGGAATCAACGGCACTATTACAACTCCCTTTTTTATACTCAACAACAAAATCATAACCCATCAATTTTGTCATCCACCTCTGTTGGTCAGGAGTGAGGATACACTGTTTCAATAAATGTTTAAGACTGTTATGATTAGTCCTTACTAGAAATCGATGTCCGAGCAAGTACGGCCGCTACTTTCTCATGGCCAACACAATAGCCATCAGTTCTTGTTCATAAACGGATTTGCCATGATTTTGTAAGGACAAAGATTTACTAAAAAAAAGCCTATAGGATGGCCTTCTTGACTAAGCACAATTCCCACACCCCTTCCTGAGGCATCACACTCTATAACAAAAAGTTTTGAAAAATCTGGGAATTTTAAAATAGGCAAAGTACTCAAAGCTTGCTTCAATTGGACAAAAGCAACATTGGCAGCCTCAGAGCAAGCAAATGCATCTTTTTTATGCAGAGTTGTAAGAGGGGCTACAATTAACCCATAATGACGAATGAAGCTTTGGTAATAGCCCGACAATCCCCAAAAACCCCTTAGTTGCTTGACTGTTTTGTGTAAAGGCCATTCTTGAACACACCTAATCTTATCTGGATCCAATTCAACCCCTTTTGCTAAAATCAAATGCACTGAATACCCCATATGCAGCTTCCCAAATGCAAGTTTCTTCTTGTTAGCCAAAAGCTGATGCCTCTGAAGACTTTCTAAGGCCTGGGGGACATGCAGAAAGTGACATTTCCAAGATTTATTGAAAACCAAAATGTCATCAAAAAATACAAGAATAAACTTCTGAAGAAATGGAGCAAAGACTCGGTTCATGAGGCTCTAAAATGTGGCAGGAGCATTAGATAATCCAAAGGGCATGACTAAATACTCGTATTGCCCGTGGTGCATTCGGAATGCAGTCTTGTGAGCATCCTCTGGTTACATCCTGATTTAATGATAACCAGACCTTAAGTCCAATTTAGAAAAAACACAAGCGCCTGCAATTTCAACCAACAATTCTTCTATCACAAGAATTGGAAACTTATCCTTAATAGTAATGTTATTCAAAGCTCTATAATCAATACACATTCTTCACGAATTGTCTTTCTTTTTCACTAAAAGAATAGGTGCCGAAAAAGAACTGCTACTTGGCTGAATCATCCTTTCTGCAAAAGTTCATGAACTTGAGCTTCAATTTCTTATTTTTGACGATGTGGGTAATGAAAGGGTCGAATAGAAGCAGGTGCTACATTGGGAATCAATTGCATTGAATGATTCACCTCTCATTGGTAGCAATCCACCGGGATCCTCCAACACAGCAATAAATTGATCCAACAATGCCTCTAGTTTAGCAGTATGTTCATCCTTCTGTCCTCTTACTAATTGGAGTGCATCTTCTGCCCCATGCAATATAAAAAACTAACAATCTGTTTTACTCATCTTCAATAGTTGTGAACCGAAAGTTGGTTGAATATCTTGTGATTGTAGGCCTTTTAATTGATATTTTTTTCCTGCCAACTGATAGCTTAAGGTCATTTATTTCCAGTATGAAGTTACCTCGCCCGAACTCTATAACCAAGCTATTCCTAAGACCACATTCATGCCTCCTAATGTTAAAGGCAACAAGTCAACACAATGAGTACCCCCTGCTAATACCACCACTACTTGACAACAAACACCCTACCCCTCTAAATAACTTCTGTCTCCCTTCATGACCTTGAATTTTCTCGTGGGTTGTACTATTAGATGGATAAAATTATTAGTACTTCCACAATCAATCATCACAATCACTTCCACTCCATTTATGTACCCTTTACTTTAAGTAATTGAATGAATCTTCCCTTGACATTGGTTGCAACGAAATTGTGCAAGATTCTTGATTTGACAAACATTGTTCTTCCTTCTCCTTTTCAAAAGGAAATGCCTCATTGTCCTCCAATAACTCATCCTGCTGCTCATGTTGTAGCACACATCACTGCTTATTAGGACACTTATGATCTCTAGAGTATTTCTCGTCACAAGTATAACATAATCCTTGTTTTCTTCTATCTTGTAATTGCTCCTAAGTCATTTTCTTGACTAGTACCATTGGTCAAGCACCACCTGGATGCACCTCCTTCACTATTACAACTATGGAAGCCCATCCTCTACTGGACCTAGGTAATCCCTTGGTTCTTATGAATTTTACATTGAATTTTTTTGCCCACACAATAGTATTGGCCAACCATTTGGGTGCTAATAGTTGAACCTCGGATCCAATCTCTTCCTTTAGTCCTGCTATAAAAACCAACACATTTTCTATCCAACCCGTAGACCTGTTACAAAGGCTTTCAAACTCTTCAAGATAATCTTCTCATTTCCCACGTTGATAAATCAATCTCTCATTTATAGAGTTTTCCACGAAATTTCCAATTTTAAATAACCTAAATTCTTCACACAAGTCAAAAATCACAGAAATAATCTAAAATACATATTCATTTCATGAGAAATTACTTCTAATTACTTCCATTTCTACATTTACTTGCATTTTCACTAAAACTCTCAATTTTCAACACCCATACATTCTCCAAACATGCCCCAAATCATGAATGTCTACGCAAGTCATTAAACAAAGTTAGTGTCCTAAACAACTATGAAAACACATCATTTTTAATTGAAATTCATGCTTAAATTCAAAAGAAATCAACCTGATTACCTCAGATTTGATTTCTCCCAAAAAATCTATAAGAACCCAAAAACTTCATTATCAAAATTATCATCTCAAATTCATTCTCAAACTTCATAAGCATACTTCAATTATGATTAATAGCATTATCATGCAAATCGTGACTCTTGTCAATGATCCCTACTCATTTTCACCATCGTAGTTCTTTCATCTCAACTGTATAATAAGATTCATTTCCATTATTCTAACAAATATATCATCCAAATCTCACCCATAACTGTATATATCTATTTCAAACAAACAAGGTATATCATCTATGCCTATGCATATTTTAAATCTAGTTAACTCTATGTTATGTCTTTTCCAGATTCAAAATCTACATATAAGTATCATATTCCTAATATCTATCATTTGAGCTCTCACAAATCTAAAATTATTTAACAAACGTGTTGAAACCATCCCTACCTTCCATTAAGCCATTTATCTGGGTTCACTTATCTAATTCTTAATAGCTAGAATTTGCGCATTTGCCACAACTTACAAATCTTTTACATATTCAATCCTTGATTCATAAAAATCATACTATCTAAGCTTTTTAGGATACAATATACTCATTATTATCCATTTATGTAATTGCTAATACTTAAAGTATTACATTCAAATCCTCTCATAAAAAGTTTCGTTCTCGAAACTTGCACATCAAATCATTCTGAGACATGGACTTTAGATTCTTTCAAGCTAATTGAGCATCTAAGATGTTCACAATCCAATCACGTCATCAAGATACCCTCTAAACCTTATACACAATTCATCTTATCATCTTGTGGTATAGACACATTTCTCAACTCAAGACAATTAACTCCACTCTTCTTAATAACCCATTGTAATCATTGTCTGTCATAATAGCATTATCAAACTCATAGTAGATTCAACATTAATCATCTATTTCATTGAATAATCCAACCAACTCGAGGGCGTAAGCTTCTTAACATTTAGTCCAACAATATCTACCCTACACATTCCATCTCATCCATGACCAACTTGTCACTAGAGTCCTAAATTCCTTAATTTTAAACCATTACAAAGTCCAAAATAGTGTTCAAATTTGTTAACGCATACAACATTCGATCATGTATTAATCGAACATAAATACTAAAATCTCTAATTGAAATCTTGCAATCAAACCTTTACAACCAATATTGAAATTTTGATTTCTAAACCCTAAGGCCAAAAAACCAAAACTCAAACTGATGAGTAAGCCCTCAAATCACAAACTCCCAAGTCATAATTCCAAAACATTACCAAAGGCCAACTACTCCAATCAATCTAATATCTAGAACTAATATCGGGATCAACCTCCCCATCTGAATCATGTCCAAAGCAATCTTAGAGATCAACCTCCCTAGCTAAATTATATCTAAAGCTAAGATTGGGAATCAACTTCTCCATCTCAATTGTATCCCAAACTAACATTAAGAACTAAATCTCAAAACTACAAAATCTCAGTCATGATACTATACCAACAATGGGAATTGACACAACTCCTAAAATAGAATTCAACAAAACGCAAAATTTTAAACCTCTAAATACATAGATAAAACAAATATCAATGAATTAAGTAAAATAAACCACTTTTATAATTTCATATCCATATCAATAATCTTCATTATCATCTCTACACAATTATCATTCCCTGCACAGTTCAACATATCGTCCATATCTCATAAATGCACATAATCAATTAAATGTATTCTCATTATCCTCAAAAATCATCATACCATTCTCAATCCATATCCATAAAACCAATACTCTGAATTAGTTAAATTCATCTCAACATTCGCTCATGCTTCCATTATAACTCCTCTTATATAGTTTAATCACTGCAGTTCCATTCATCTATTCTCATCTTTGCTTTGGTACCATTCTATAATGCCCCGACCTCCTCACTTAGCCAACAGTCATTAGATTTTATTGAAAAATCCTACAACATTTTCCTAGAATCATAAGATCAAGAGGTTAGATGGAATCATTCTGTACAAACATTCTCTCATCATACTATCGATTATAATACATACATAAAACTATATAAGTTAAAAAAATAAATTTACCCAAATCTTCTCCAATTCATCTACATAAACAAAAATATATCAACTTCATAATAAAATAAGCTTTACAAAAAGTCCTTATCGCGTAACTCATTTATGCCAAAAGTCAAACTTAATCTTTCCTACTAATTAATTTCATAATTCCTATATATCCCGATGCATCAGGATCTCTCCTCACTTCTATTCGAGAACCAACTCTATTTTGGGCTCTTACCTTTGTCATGTCATCTAAAGCCATCAACACAAGAAAGCATAAGCTGGGGCCAACTAGTAAGTAGGGTAATAGCAAAACTCAAATATTAAACCAAATAAACATCATTTCCATAGAATAACTCAAACATCAAAAATCTCTAAAATTTGTATGCTTATCCATACTATACTCATGCTCCAAATGCTCATGCAATGCAAATGCTCATCCTTGTCTCCCATCAATATCATCATCATAAATCTTATACGACACTACTGTAGTATATTTTAACTCCTCTTATTCTTAAGCTTGCCTGAAGAATCATCATATTTCATGCTTAACATACAACAATGCACTCATGCATCATGATTGTGCTCATATGCTTATTTTAAACATATCCATTGAATTCAAATAATTTACTTGCTAAAAAATTTCATAAATCCATAATCTGCTCAAAATAAAATTTTCATACTACTCAACTCAATCAAATAATTAAAACTAAGAAAATCATATGTCTTAATAAAGAAATTTCATAAAAATTCAATTAAGACATCTAAATCATCACAAAACATTCATGCCTGAAAAAATAAACATCCATCAACATCCATAAGCATTTGAATAAAAGCAAAAAATTCATATTTACCTTTTTTGCAAAATTTTCAAATATCCAATTTTGGTCTATACAAGATTTTAATATTTTTTCATTTTAATCTCCATCAAAATAACAATAATATTCTCAAATAATTTTCTAAAAATAATTTTCTTTAATTCTACCTTTAAATACCCTATTTTTCCTTATTCTCAAATTTCAATTACCTATCTGGAGACACCCATCTTCCACATCACTTTAAATCTTTTTAAAATAATTATTGACTTTCACAATAAAATGTTATTATAAAAGTATTCATCTAGGTTCTATGCTCATATTTTGTCTTCATACAAAAATCTTTTTTTTAACCCTATTAGAGTTTAGAATTTCTAACCCTAATATCTCAATTTTATTCTAAATTTCTTCTATATTCACACTATATTAAATAAATTCAATAAACAAGTAAAACAAAGAAAGGTTGAAAAAATTGCTTTCTTCGGTTTTCATTCACTTTTTCCTATATCCTCTAAGTTCAAATCTAATTCACAATATCCAAATCCACCAATCCTAAGATTTTTATATCCATCCTAACCCCCTCTTCCCTCTCTCTCTCTCTCTCTCTCCTCTTCTATTTTTGCAATTTTTTGTTTGTATTGGAAACTATTTGCACAATTTAAGTTATGGGTTAAATAGGTTAATTTGAAAAATTCAAATTAGTCCCTATAATAAAAAACTTTCTAATTAAATATTTTTGGAATTTTACGGTGCAACATTTAACATTTATTACTTTATTTTATTGTATTTGGTTTAGTGTATAAGAGAATGTCTTTAGAGCCTTGCATGATGCATTTTTTTTTTCAAATACAATAATGTGTAAAAAACATCTTTTGAGCCAAAGATCCATGAACGGAATTTGTTCCACTGCTCTTTTGGAAGACATTAGAGATATAATGAGTGAAGAGTCAAGTAAATTTGTTTTAAATATGTTATTTTACATATTTGACTTATTTTATTTATTTATTTGTTAAAATCCTGTTGACCAGATCATCTACATTTAAAAGGAAAAAAAAACGTGGGAAGAGTAGGTGCCTTAATCTTGACATGAGCAAACAATTGATGGTTAATCATGCACCTGATTCTTCCTAAGAGGTTGGGCCCAATGCTAGAAAACTTGTTTTATTCGTAGGCTTTCTTGTTAGAACTACCGCGTCTTTAAATGTTAGTTGCTAGAAAGAGGCATATGATAGAGTTGGTATCTAAAAGTGGCGACAGGTTCAGGTATAATAAAATTTTATATAAAATTTAATATAAAATTTAATATAATTTTAATTCTATATACAATTTTTATTATAATTCTAAAATTATATAAGATATTTACATCTATCACTTGATGGTTTACTCATATATATTATTATCTTTTCAGGAGAAGTTTATAGTTTCAAATGAAGAAGAAAACAAATTTAAAGAGTTTGTGTTTGCTACTATTAGAAGATTATACAGGCAACATCGAGCACGCTTGTCAAAATATTGCAAAAATTTTAATTCTATTGACGAACGCCTCAAAAATATTCCTTTAAATTTAAGTCCTAAACTCTGGGAGTATTTAGTTACACATTTCGACAGTGAAAAATTCAAGGCATTTAATAATGCTAAATTCTTAACTTTTAAACAAGGTTAGCATAATACTTCTTATTAATATTTATTTCATATCTAATCTTACAATGCAAACAATCAGTTTATGTGCTACAAAAGCTTGAGCAAATAATGTACTTAAGCATACATGCAGCACAAGGTCATAGCTAAAGTGGAAGGGCTAGTAGTATGTTTATTTTTTATATTATTTTTCAATTTTATTTTACTTTTATACTAATGAGTGCTCTTTTTTGTTATTAAAGATTCTTTTAAAGTATGTTTATCGTTATTAAACTATAGAAAGATGAGATTACTGGAGAAAAAAAAAAATCTATATACCACATTTGGTTACTTGAGCATACTAGAAAGATAAAGGATTGAGCCATTGAGTGGGATGATCGTCATTCGCAATTGATATACGTATGTGAGCATCATATAAACAATCTCATATATGCATGTCAGGTATCTTTTATTAATTGCTTGATATAAGAATAATCAAATATATCTTATTTTGTTCTAGGAGTAACTTAAGCAAATTGTGATTGAACAATCTTAAGATGAAGCAAAAAAGTTGACAGAAGATGAAATTTTGCTTCAAATTTTAGGGGTTGTCCTGGCTACTTTCGTGGAAAAGGGATTGGAAAGAAAACACCAAGATTCAAAGGATTGCCTGCTCTAGTATTTTTATTGATGAGCAAAAACGACAGATGGAATCAATGCAAAAAAAAAAATTGAGGAAATGAGAAAACAATTTATCTTTCAAAAAGAACAAATTTGGACTAAAATAATTGAAGAAGATCATGAAGAAGTGCAAGCTAAACTTTGATTACAAATAAAGGTTGAACTTTGAGAGGAAATGACATTTGTTTTACTTCGTTTTCTCAAAATTCTTCAAAACCATCAAGTTAGTAGCATGTAAGCAGTTTTAGTTTTGGTTTTATATTGAATTTTAGTTTTTATTCAATTAATTATTTATTCAAGTACTTATTTATATTATTTTATTTCAAGGTGGAAATACATTTGTTGATCTAAGTTTTGTATAATTCCTTATTGCAGGTCTTTAATTATGAGAGAGCCTTGGCATTGTTGGTTAGTTTCCTTTGGCTATGCACCATTGCATTTCTGATGACATATTTTCTCTTTTATTGTGAACATAATTATTTCTGCTCGATTGTTCTAGATTACTGTTCTAATTATTAAAACGAACGTGGTTCTGTCCTTGTTGAAGAGATGCATGTGCATGTGGCTTGTATTCATAGTGGTTATTCACAATGGTTGTTGATTTATTATTCTTGAATGCTAAATAATTGCGTCTCTCTTCGTAAAAACAATGGCCAAAACTAGCTGATTACAATCCTCAATAGGTAATTCAAAAACTCAAAAATTTCATGGGTTTTTTTTTTGGTTAAAAAAGTGCACTATATCAGGTTAGTTGTCTGATGAGATATTAGACGCAAAGTACCTTAAAATTGACTGGTGAATGTGAGTCTTCTAAAGAATGTAATATCTTGTTAGAATTATTTTTATCTAGTATTTTATTCAATCAAGTTAGTTACCACTCAAATTCATTACAACTTTCATCTTCCACTAAACTCATGCATACTTTTATAGAAATTTATAAAATTACACCTCAGTAAGGCTTATGTTTTAGAAGTCTAGCCAAACAAGCCCTTAGACAATTCTTAAAAAGTAGAATTGCCAAATACAGAGTTTTTAGATCGATTTACTACTAATAAAGAAGTTCACATAAAGTAAGCTAGGAGAATATTTTTCTTTACTTCCAATTATTTTTAGATAGGCTAATGCAATAAACAGAAAAAATTATGGATGGATGAGAATAGCTTGCTATAACTTTTTCTATTTTCTAACTTCTTTCTATTGCTTTGCCCCACTACCTATATTTATGTGACTATAAATTAATCTATAGGGTTCAGACATGGCTGATGGACACCTGGATGGTGGATTTTTAGTGAGATTGTTAGGGTGCACATTATATGGGGTGCTGCTTGCACTTGCTTGCACAAACATTGCTTTGCAAAGCTGGTCCTAAAATTTCTAGCTTTTTAAATCTATTTGGATTATGGTTTTGCCTTTAATAGCAATCATTAAATGTTCAAATTTTTAGAATTTTTTGTTTTTGGATGATAATGGATCTTTCAATAGTTTACATGATGATATAATTTTGTTTAATTTG
Source organism: Annona squamosa (assembly GCA_035584095.1). Classification (NCBI taxonomy): domain Eukaryota; kingdom Viridiplantae; phylum Streptophyta; class Magnoliopsida; order Magnoliales; family Annonaceae; genus Annona; species Annona squamosa. The sequence goes on along the minus strand of JAXCLR010000063.1, from coordinate 4,479,350 downwards.
AAGTGTAGAATTCTATTTAAACTTCAAAAAAAATTATTTACTTTGGCAAGTCAAAGAACAAGTTACAAGGAAAGTGATTTTGAAGAGAAGCTTATGTGGAAACACCTCACAATGTTGATGATTTGTTTAACATGATGGATGATGGTGTGGAAAATTTTCTTGTATTGTTCAAATAGTGGACAGTTGTACAGTTAGATATGGTTAGTGGTGATAGACATTGTATTTTCTCAAAAATCATATTATGAAATCAAGAATATTTTGCACACCTGAATTCTAAAAAAATGCAAGATGCCTACTCATTTTGGATTGTCTTGGGCCTTTAAATTTCATAATGTTTTTAGTTGTTTAAAACTTGAAATTAAAGTGTGTTTGAAAATATAATTTATATAGGAATACTTTTATTTTTATAGATTTTTAAAATTTGAAAGCAATTATTTTTAGAAAAATCATTTTATTTTTAGCCACCTAGTTAAACTTGCCACTAATACTATGTTTTTAGTGAAATTATATTTTATTGTCCCTAAAACATTCATTTGTGACAGAGTTTTTATGTTATTAAATGCATGCATTTAGTAACAAAAAGCTATTTTTGTCGTACATGTTTTCTGGGACAAGCTTACAACATCCAAATTTTGTGACAGAGAAAATTGTTGCTAAATCTTTTAGAGACAATATGTCACTTTTAGTGACAAAAATTTTATGTTGCTAAAAGCAACTTCTCTTGAAGGTATATGGGATCTTAAAATGATACAAAATTAACATATAAAATAATTTAATATAAATATCAATTTTAATTAAACTATGTAAAATACGAATAAATAATTGTATAAAATATTACAATATTCTATATGTGTACACACTATTTTACAGCAAAATGCACCTAATTAAGGTGCATATAAGTGCACTTGAAAGATCCTATTCAACTTCAGTTGTATGTAATATTATAAATAGAAAAATTTTCAAGGTAACTAATAATATAGGAAAATGCAGCTAAATAACTAATATAAGCACTAAATATGACTGCATGTGATAATGTAATACAAGAAAATTTTTCTTCACATCAATACAAATGTGAATTTTTGCTAGTCATAAAAATATACAATTAGTTTAAATTTACTACGAATATTAATACAATTAGTTAATTATTGCGACTTATAAATATATACAATGTGGCTAAAATACTTGTTAAATATTAGATAATGTGCAGCCAAAATTCATTACATTTCATATGTGCATCAAATTATTTATGACAAAAAAATTATAGATACAAGTTATATGCAACTAGTTATTGGTAGTAAATATATGTAATCAAATTTTTGTTACTTTTAAAAGAATGCATGTAACAATAAAATTTTTCTATATTAAAATCTATCAAAATTTATAACAAATTAGGTAGCTATAAAATTTTTTGTAGCCTAAAAATGGTTACATATAAAATTAAAAGCCAACAAATATTACTTTTACTACATACTTTATTTTTAGATACTAATTATGAAATAAAAATAAGAAATTACTATACAATATATAATTATATGACATTAACTCTATAAAAAAGACTTTATAAAAATCTTTCAAAAAAACCAATAACATTATATATATATATATATCACGTATTAGCATAAAGATAAATAATTTTCTTTTACATTATTAGGTGTCTCTTGCGTTACATGATTCCTTGATGAGTGTCCATGGTAGAATAGTGTGCCTCGTTGCAAGCCATATGCTTGGCCTTTTGGGTGTGACTATACGTGTGATTAGTCAACGAGGACAGGTGAAGAACTCAAAAAGTAGGGTGATTTGCAAGCATACTATAACGCCCCGCCAGCCAACGTCCACACTTAGTCAACAATCGTTAGATTTTACTGAAAAGTCTACGGTATCTCCCCATAATCAAGAAGTTGAGGGGTTAAATAGAATCACTCCGAACAAGTATGCTCACGTCATTCTACTCAATATAATATATAACATAAAAATATAGAAGCTAAGCAAATTAAATTATTCCAAATTTCCTTCAATTCATCCTCAGATACAACTATATATCAACTCCATAATACAATAAGCTTTTCTAAGCAGCCTTTACTATATCACTCATTAATGCAAAAAATGTCAAACTTAATCTTCCCTATTAATTAGGATAACAATTTATATACACACTGGGATCTCTTCCCATTTTTGTTGAGCACTAACCTTTGTTGGGCTCCTATCTCAGTTTTGTCATTTAAAAACATCAATATAAGAAATTATAAGTCCGAACCAACTCAATAACTAGGATATTCGTAAAATACTCAAATATTAAATAAAAAACATGATTTCCACAAATAACTCAAATATAAAGAACTCTAAAATCCATATGCTCATCCATATTATGCTCATGCAAGCACTCATATTGCAAATGCTCATCCTCATCTTTCATTATCATCATCGTCATCGTCATCATCATCCATGTCTCCCAGTGCATTGGCTAGATTCGTCATCATCAAACATCTTACATGGCTATACTGCAGTACACCGTAACTCCTTTTATTCTACAACTCATCCGGACAATTATTGTATATCATACTCAACATGCAACAATGTACTCATCCATCATGTTTGTGTTCATATGCTCATTTTAAACATATCTATCCAACTCAAATGATTTACTTCATAAAAAATTTTGTAAATTCATCATCAACTCAAAATAAAATTTTCATACTACTCAACTCAATTAAATAATTAAAACAAGCAAAATCATACATCTCAAGAAAATTTTTTCATAAAATTCTCAAATAAAACATCCAATTCATCATAAACATCCATGTCCAAATAAATAAATATCCATCAACATTAATAAATAAAAGTGAAAAATCTTACTTGCCTTTTATGCAAAATTTCAAATCGCCAATCCACAAATACCATAGTTTCATCGTTTTCAAATTTGAAACACCTATGTGGAGACATCCATATCCTACATCACCCCAAATTTTCTATAATAATTATTGTCTTTCATGCTAAAATATCATTATAAAATTGTTCATTTAAATTCCATGCTCATATTTCATCTCCATGAAAAAATTTCTTTCCTCTACTCTTTTAGGGTTTAAAACTTCTAACTCTAACATCTCAATTTTATTCTAAATTTTTTTGTTATATTATCTTAAAATATTAATAAATGTTTTAAACAACAAAACTAAAGAGAGATTGAAAAAGACTTTCTTAACTTGGTTTTCATTCACTTTTTCCCTAAATTCTTAAACTTCACACCCTACCAATCCAGATCCACCTTAAAAATTTTCTCCCGTCTCCCTTTCTCTTCCTCCCCCCTTTCTCTCCTCTTCTCTCCTCCCACTTCTGTTCTTTTTTCACTTTTTTTTCTAGAAACCCATGCTCTGGATCCATTTATTCAACCTTTGTGTTATAGGAATTTTTGAAAATTTTCAAAAAATCCACTCAATAAAATTTATAAATAAATATATTTTGGCTTTTCATATTTTTCCTACCTTATAAAAATTTCATCCTCAAAATTTAATTTATACATGATACAAACATTTTTATTTCAATACTAATAAAATATCATCAATTCTCAACGAGTGTCAACATAAAATAATTTCAGTGTACCAACATGATTTCTACTGTCTATTTCACAGTGAAAGTAAATAATCATTTTTCATGAATGCCAATTATAATCCCTAGTAACCTTCTGTATTCTCATGTGAATTAATAACCTTATAGCTAGATAGGAAAAAAAATTAACTTCTCACACTTCAATAATTGAATACAACATTGGAAAGAAAAATTTTAGGTACTAAAACCTACTCGCCTTACTTGAAGTTCTTATGCTTGAACGCAAAGCTCAAATCCCATTTTAATTCATATAACTCATATTTATCAAGCACATCGTAAGTTATATTCCATCATGTATGCCCTCAAGCATTTGTAATAAATTATTCACACCGTTAATATTCTATACATCTAACACCCTTGTCCTTAAGTTGTAGGTATTGTCCACTTTGGTGTTTAGCCGACATAGTTTTGTACCTCTAGGCACACATAGTACCCAAAAGGTGCCTTGACAGTTCAACCAGTGGTCTCCACTTATAGCTCAGACTCCTTTTTTCACCCTATCCAATGTAGAATATTACATCCACCCCATGGGGCTTTACCGTCCTTATTGGACACACAGGCCTTAGATATCGAGAGTCGACTCTGATACCATTATGCAATACCCTAGTCTTTAAGTTGTAGTTATTGTCCACTTTGGGCTTTAGCCCGCATGATTTTATCCATATGAGAATATGCAATACCCAAAAGGTGCCTCAAAAGTTCAACCAATAGCCTCTACTTATAGCCCTAGCTCCCTCATTTACCTTATCTAATATTGGATATTACATCCACTCCCCTAGGCTCCAACATCCTCGCTACACACATTGGTCTTCAATATTGGGAGTTGGCTTTGATACCACTATATAACGTCTTCGTCCTTAAGCCATAGGTATTATCTGCTTTGGGATTCAGCCTACGATTTTGTCCTTCTGGGTACTGTGTGTACCTAAAAGGACAAAATCGTGCAAGTTGAAGCCTAAGTACGATTTAAGGACTACAATGTTACATCTCACACCTACTGGTAGACTATTAATCATTAAAACATCCCACATGACTATACCAAAGACACTGTGACCTTTTGATCTCTAGCTTGCCTAGATAATCATTATGAATATGTTATGCTCGAAATGCAACAATGCACTTATCCATCATGCTCATATGCTTATTCTAAAATATATCAATTACATCAAATAATTAATTATGGTATGTTTGTTTACAACCCAAACTTTTTACTTTTCACTCACCATAACTATTTTATTTTTTAATTATTTTTTACATATTCCTATACGATTATTATACTTTTTTAATTATTTTTACACTATTATCTATACAACTAATTCATCTATTTTAACTTTAGTCTTGTTATTCAAGATCATTACTCTTTTCATATTACACAATTTTTTCGATTTAAAAAACTTTTACACTACAATTTTTTCAACAAAAGTTTTCTTACTTTCCAAACACGTCTATAATTTTGAAATTATCATAAATTCATCATTGACTCTAAATAATTTATTAAACTACTCAACTCAATTAAATAATTAAATCTATGAATATTATACATCTCATGAAATGAAATTTCATAAAAATTACAAATAAAAAATCTAAGTTATCATAAAATGTCCATACCTGTAATAAATGAACATCCATAAGGATCCATAAGCATCCTCAAATACTCCAATTTTTTTATTTAAAAATCCCCACACTATAGGAAAACTAACTTTTAGTGATGCAAAAGTTTTCATTAATTTTTACTATAATGATGCTATAATTACGTCGCTATAAGCCTATCACAAAAAGGCTTTTGCGACATTTTTTTAGTCTGTCAATAAAAATCATGTTTTTAGTGACAAATTTTATCACTAAAAGATTACTTTTTGCAATATCTATTAATTATTATTTCTAAAAGCTAGTTTTTAATGACAACAATTATTTATATTGCTCAATAAAAATTTTGTCATAAAAAATATTGTGTCATGAAAAGCATGTCACAAAATGTAAGTTCTCTTGCAGTGCAAATATACTTATCTAGAGATACTCATCTTTGACATCTTCTCAAAATTTTTAAAAATAATTGTTGTATTTTATAATACAATATTATTTTAAAATTACCCATATAATTTTCATAATCATATTTCATTCCTATAGAAAATTTTTCTTTTTCCTACCCTATTAGGTTTTAAAATTTTTAATCTCAAGACTACAAATGCATGCCAAACTACTCTAAAATCAGTACAATATATTAAATAAATGTAATAGACAAGAAAATTTAAGAAAGAAATAGATTAACTAGTTTTTATTTACTTTTTCTCTAGATCTTTTGAGCTTCAAGTTCTATCAAATAATGTCTATTCTCTCTCTTTTGCCTTCTTCTCTTCCATTTTCTTTTTTCATTGTTGCGGTTTTTATAAACGCTACTATAATTGTTCGCTCACATGGGGGGAGGAGAGAATAGCGGTTGTTATTTTATAAAAAATTGTAAAACAATCACTCAAATAATAGAATTTATAATTAAGTACATTTAGAGATTTACATTATATTATCTAAATTTTTTCTTATTATATTAAGGGTATGTTTGGGAAGTAATAAAATTTTTGGATGAAAAATTTTGGTATAAAAGTTTTTGAATGAGAAGAAAATGATGTGATATGATAAGAGTAAAGATGAGGAGGGAAAAAACAAATTTAAAATAAATAGATTAATTATATGAATTGTGTATAGAAATAATTAAAATGTATGATAGCTATATAAGAAGATGTAAGGAAACATTAAAAATAAGGTAATTATAGAGAGTGAAACGTTTTATTTTGAAAAATTTTTGCATTAAACAAACATGCCCTAAATATAATGTATGAATTTAATTTTAAAAATGAGTAATTAAATATTATAAAAATGATGTATGGATTAATTTATTTAAATTTCATCCCTAAATTTAATTTTTTATACATATTAGTAAAAATAGTAACTAGTAAATGATTCCTATGTTTCATTACCTATAGCCATCACAAACAATCACTGTTTTAAAAGTTGTAATGCTCATACATACCTTACTTTTTTTTTACTAACCGTATAAAGTACATCTCTTTTTTAGTATTATAATTAAGCTTACAGAATACAGTAAGCTCTCACATATTCATAAAAGAGACCAAATGCTGACTTATTGTATAGGACACTAAATGCTCCCATGAGGACAGTCTTCAACCCGCTCACAATAAGTAGGCGAATCCTGAGTGGCCATACATACTACTTTAATTAGGTGCGTTGAGAGGATAGTACATGCCAACTACGTAACATATCAATGTCAGCTCAAAGGATGGCCTATTTGACTAGGTTTTGTGGTCACCTAGGCACTTTGCCACATGAGTGTGATAAAGAAGCAAGGATCTAATAGCTGTTTTACAACATTAAGGGATATTTTTTTATGGAAGCCCACTCTCAATGTGCCGCTCGATTTAGGAGGTTAGGAGAGAAACCTCATTGAGATGTATCTAACCAAACACAAGAGGATAGATCCCTCTCCATGGCATACTCTGCTAAGGAATGAGTTATATTGTTGCTTGATCTATGTACATGTGAGAAGGCACAACTTACAAAATGTTTGCTATATACTATAATTTTATCTGACCAAGTTTCCTGTATATGATCAAATTACACTTTCGCTAGTAAAAAAATGATGCAGAAAAGTGAATTTCTCTCAAAAATGGCATTTGGGAAGTGGAAAACTAAAGCTCACTATTCTCAAAAAATGCCTTTTAACTCCATCCATAAAGGTTCCTCTAAACCCTTCCTCATCTAGTAAGCAGCAGCTCGGAATTGAGCATCTTCATCTCGAATAATAGTTCCAGCTCCTATCATCTCAATTTGCCTTTTATATCCAACATCAATGTTGATCTTAACATATCCATGCAAAATGAGAATCCATTTGGTACAAGTATCCTCTTTCCTCTAGAGCCATCTGTTGGAGAAAACCAATGCATTTGTCCTGAATGTCCTTAATCCTGGGTTGTTCCCCTATTTCTCTATATACATTCATTCCTTGAGTGCCATATGTACTAAGATGTAAAGACTAACAATGACAGTAATTTCTTGCCCCCATGATCTCTAATTATTCTTACCGCCTCATCAATATTTCCAAATATACGCCTTTTGAACTATCTTTTGACTGAAGGATCAAAAGCACACTAAGTTTGAGGATAGTTCCAAAATAAATGGGAGAGATTCTCTTCTTCTTTACAGAAGAAACACCTTAGATTTATGGGAATACCTCATTTTTGAAGATTAGTCTTAATTGGTAACATGTCCATCATCAGCCTCTAGCTCAAAATTTTGATTTTGGTTGGGAGCTTTAATTTCCATAAAGAACACACCAAGTCCTAATAATGAGGGCCTATTGAATTATCTACTAAGTCTTGAGACATATGAGAAAGCTCTAGCGCCTTCTTGTACCCTAATTTTACTTTGTAGGTTCCATCTGATTCAAAGGCCTATAAAATATTATCTTCTTGCTGATTAGCTCGAATTGGAATGGATTGAATGATCTCACATCTTATCTCTCCAACTACATATTGAACCGAATTTGCCTTCCAATGTTTAGTATCTTAGTCAATAAAGAGCTTCACTTTAGCATCTTTAGGAATTAAAGGAGGAAGAGGCCTAACTTTTAAGAGGGGGACAAATTTCCAATTGTCGGCTAGCATAGATATATTCTTTCCATTGCCCAGTCTCTAACAGTAGAACCTTTTCAAGAAATCTCTTACAAATATAATACACTTCCGTGCGAATCAAGTAAAAGTAGAAATTGCAGAGGACCAAAAATTGCCATTTGGAAAATACTTACCCTTCAAAATTTGATAGCATAGAGAATTATGATTTATCATTAATCTCCATGCCCAATTAGCAAGTAGGGTGTAGTTAAAGGCAAAGAAATTTCTTAAATCCATTCCGTCACCAGCCTTGGCTTTGCACATTTTCCTCCATGGAATTCAACTGATTTTCCTCTTCTCATTCTTCTCTCTCCACCAAAACCTACTAATCACTGAATTTACTACATCATAAAAACTTTTTGGCAACTTGAACATACACATATCAGAGGTGGGGATAGCTTGAGCCATTGATTTAATAGCACTTCCTTACCACCACATGAAGAAGTTTGGATTACTAATCTTATATTTTCCTTCAAATTCTTTCCTTTCGACTATAGAAAACTCTAGCTTTTGCCTCACAAATCCAAGCTAGTAGACCAAGATACTTTTGAATTTCTCTGCCATTATTGTCAAACAACTGTTCTATTTCAATTCTCGCTATTATTCTAATATTCTTGCTAAAGTAAAGAGTTATTTTTCCATATATATCATCTGCCCAACACATTCCCTATAAATTTGCAACACCCTCAATAAGTAACTCACTTGTCCAATTGAAGCGTTTACAAAAAATAACAACATCATTATGATGTGCACAAAGTGCTTGTCGTTAAGAGCTCTGTGATCACCAGTTTAATTAAAATTAACCGAAACACGTTAAAGCTACCACTATACGGGTGATAGTGTAGAATAACGGTGAGTCGGGTCGAATCCACGGAGAGGCGATGTAGTTTTTAATTATTTTTTTGAGAAAGAGAGGATATAGAGGAGAGAGAGAGAAAAAAATGAAAGAAAAAGGGATGAAATTAGAGGAGAGAAAGAGAAGAGAGAGAGACGTTAGAGAGAGAGAAAAGAAGAAATTAAATAGACGAGAGAGAAGAGAGAGAAAGAAGCCAGAGAAGGAGGAAAGAAAAGAATTAAATGAATAAGAGAGGAGAGAGAAAGAGAGTTTAGAGAGAGAAGAAGAGAGAAAAGAGAAGAAATTAGAGAGATTAGAGAAAAAGAAAGTAGAGAGAAAGGAAAGAAGAGAGAGAAGGAGACATTAGAGAGAGAAAGAAGAAGAAATTAGATAGATGAAAGAGAAGAGAGAAAGAGGCGTTAGAGAGAGAAAGAAGAAATTAGATAGATGAAAGAGAAGAGAGAGAAAGAGGCGTTGGGGAGAGAAGAGAGAGAAA
>JAXCLR010000063.1:4457571-4467819 GCA_035584095.1 Annona squamosa | reverse complement strand
TAAAATATGCATTTAATTAATGTTTTAATACTTAACGGTGTGAATTTAATATGAAATTACCAGAAAATTTTTAGACTCATCACATTAGCAGAAAGAAGATGAGGTAAACTTAGGCCCCTCTTAACTACTTTCATACCACTTAGCTGATAGGGCTTCATTTAAGAGAGGAGACAAGCCCTCAGTACATAAAAGGAATAAATAGGGTGAGAGGGGGTCTCCTTGTCTGAGGCCCCTACTAGCTCCTAAGTTAAGAAACTTAAATCTATTGATTATGACTCCAAAGGTTGTAAATAGATATGCAATAAAAGATCCATCTGATCCACACTTCACTGAAACCCATCATTTGCATGATTTGACAAAGAAATTCTTACTCAATTTTGAGTCACATTTATATTATGAATTTTCATTATTAATTAAGAAGAATTTGAGTGTTTAAAATACTTTAAATTATATTTTGATTGATTTAGCTTTAGAAAGTATAAAACACTCATGATTAACTGATTTGTGTAAAACAAGAGGAATATATACAATTTTGATATACAACATGGACGAATCGACAAGCCTTGTTGAAAGCAGGAGTAAATTACAAATTCAAGACTTATATCTGAAGCAAAACTATGTTTAAAGCAAGACACTATACACACACAGTACTATTCACGTATGGTACTGTCCATGCGCAACTATTCATGCACACACTATTTTAGCACTGTTCATGCGTACTGTCTATGTTATTATTCATGCACACTATTCACTTCTATATAAACACTTGTGGAGAATATCCTAAGGCATCTGAGAACATCCTGGGAGTGTGGGTTGAGGTCCGGAGAGTGAGAGAAGGCGTAGAGCACGAGGTAAGAGGAGAGGCAGCGAGTTGCTTGAGGCGGTCAAGTCACCATTGGGGCTTTTAATCAATAAACTTTTCTTTCCTTTTATTTTGATTTAGTTGTCTTTTTTGTGATGAACTTTGAATATGATATTATTTTATGTTTGATTTTTATTATTAACATGCCATGCTATACCCTTAATCTAGGTTTTAGGATGTAGCATACATATAATGTAGCAGATATTATGGTTTGATTTATTTATGACAGATATTGTATGTTAATTTAATATCTTGTGATTTAATGCTTTCTTGGTATGAAGGCCTACGCTTTGGCAATGATTCTCATATATTAGGTGATGGAACCGAAATGTGGAAGTCTAATATACAAAAATCTATATATTAAACTTGAAAATATAAGACCATGAGAATAGACATGATGACCTTGGAGAATTCTATGAACTTCCATAAAACTTAATGGATTCTAATCGACTTAATCCCATGAGAATAGATAGTTAAGAAGATTAAGATACGCCTTCTGGGTTTTGAGAGAAGGTAAAAGAAGAATATAGGGATAGTTCTTATTTAACACATAATATCCAAATTAAATAAATACTTCATGTATCCGTTGGAGAAGACGTATGTGAAATCTTAGATCCTAGGTGCTCTTAATCTCGGGATTTCTAATCCTTGTTCTATGTTTTGCAAATCAACTTTTTTTTCTATTCTTTTTTCTCCTTATCTATTTGGTTAAAAAGTGTTTAGATCCAACATCTTAAGTTCCAGATTCCCTGTGGATTGATATTTGTATACTATAATCTAAGACCCATGCACTTGCAGTGAGATTATGAACACTTAATCCTATCATATGCTTTTAACATATCCAAATTTATGGTCACCTCTTCTCCTCCCTTGTCTCCTCTTTCTAAGGGTATGAAGCGCCATCTATGCAATTAACATATTATCTGATATCAATCTGCCCGGCACAAATGCACTTTGGTTACTTGAGATGAGCCAAGATAGAAAACCCTTTAGTTTATTAGCTAACAGTTATCTATGAGTTTGAATCTTACATTGCATAAACTAATAGGGTAAGAATCTGATAGACAATTAGCGTCATCTTTCTTTGGAATTAAGACAATGTTCGTATGATTAATTTACGTCATTAAAGCTCTCTATTCTGCCTGGGAGTTTGAGTCTAGTAAATTCTTACAAGCATTGAAAATTTGGTCACCAACCATTTCCTAATGTTGCTGGAAAAATCTGACCTGCAAACCATCTGGACCTCAAGCTATCTTGGGATCCATTAATTTGAGTGCTCTTTCCAGCTCCTCTCTTGACAGTGGGGCTGTTAAAAGAACGTTATTTACCTCAAAAATCTTCTTTTGGATCAAATTTTTTATTCTAATCACATCATGAACACATGAAGATGTAAATAAGCTTGAAAGATGTTTGATTGATAGCTGCTTTATGCATTTGTCTATATACTCAATAGCCCTCCTCATTCATCAGATAAGTGATGTGGTTTCACCTTCTCTTTTCTATTGCAACCCTATAAAAATATTTAGCGTTTTGATCCCCAAATGTCAGTTGATCCTTGACCTTTCCTGCTATAATAACTCTTCATCCTCTAATAAATTATTAATCCTTGCTTCTTGTTCTTTAATTTATTCATCCCTTTTATCTGATGGTTGGAGATATTTGAGTTGGAATAATACTTCTTACTGTCTTTTGATTTTCTTTGAAATATTACCTCTGGTGTTGAATTCCTCCTCATTAGCTTAGCACCACATCTATTAATCACCTCCTTCAGCGATTTCAGGGACTCATTCTGAAGAGATGGATCTTGACTCCACACTTCGTTGATCACCTTAGTAGCTCGTTCATCTTTACCTTAGAGCATCTTGTATGCTGTTATCAAATTCAATATAAATGGGAAAATCATTCGAATATGCAGCTACTAAATAATGATTTTGAGCTAGTGGAACATATCTAGCTAGTCAGTAGATGCCAACTATCTATCCAGCTTGGCTTCTACTCTCACCACTCCACTCCTATTATTTCGCTAGGCAAAGTAGATCCCACATACCCCAAATCTTTAAGACTATAATCATCGCATACCTCCCTAAACAAAGATGCTTGGGATTCAGCTCTCAAGTTGATAGTAAAAATTCAAATGCTCCAAGAACTTCATTAAAATCACCCAAGATTAACCAATGTAAATTTCTTTTCTGACTAAGATGATGTAAGAGCTATTATGATTCCATTCTTCTATGAGATTTAGGATTCCCATGAAGTCTAATAAACCTCCAAATCTTTTCCTTGTCTATACTGATTTTTGTGTCAAATAGGATGCAATACTCACCCGCCAATCATTTTTCCACATAAGGGAAGGCCACCTCTTCTAGATACAAAATCTACCACAAAACAACTGACACATTTTTCTCTTCTTCTTATAAATTCCATCTCTTGTATTTTACATTTTGTTTCTGATAGACAAATTAAAATTGGATCTTTTTTCTTGACTAAATCAAGAAGGTTACAAATTGTTTGTGGATTCTAAGCCCATGACAATTTCACACTAGAATCGCCATCTAGCATTGGTGAGGCTGAGATATAAACTTAGCCTCCACCATTACAATGTCTTTTTTATCGACGTTTTTTCCTCCATAAATCTCTCTTTCTTGAATAAACTTTCAACTTTTGTGGTTTATGTACTCATGCTTAAAACTGCCCTCTTCATGTTATGGTTTGCTTGTTCACTCATCCCCATCTTTCTAGCTCTCCTCTTCCATCTCTCTTTCAAAGGATAACTAGTCTATGCATTCAATATGGTTCGCATTAACTTATCTAACCTATGATTGTGATTTGAAGTGTTATCCATATTCTCCACTTTATCCTTCTCCATGGACTCTCCTTTGATCTATTATATTTTAGGTTCCTCAAGTACTGACATGTATTTTGATCCATCACGTTGTTCATCATTTTCTTATGTAGGAATCTTTTCCATATTAAGTTCCGTGATCCTTTGGGCCCCCTTTCTTATTTGTGTACCATTATCATCTATTAGATCTTTCATAGACTCCCATTATAGTTCCCATCATTAATGGCTGAACTTTAAACCCCTTTCAACACTATCCTGTCAGCCCCACTCTCATTAATTTTTTTTATCTATCTGTACCCCATTCAAAGCTCTCTCTTTCTTATTATTTTCATCATCAATTTTCTTAGTCCTTCCCAAATATGCACATGGGAAGACCCTATTTCCCCTGGTCTTATCCAACTCTAATCTCGTATTCCTGATTCTAACTCGAAGATAGTTACCATATGGCAAATCAAACTCTTATTTCTCTTTCATTGCCTGTTGTACATAATTGTATTACTTCAAAGCATGCCCCGTTCTTCCACATGCAAACGAAATATTGGTAATCTTTCATATTGAAACTTCAACCATCTTTTTTTCATTTGGGAGTACTAAGAAAATTTTCATGTCTAAGAGGTTGCCTTACATTCAGCTCCACCTTTATTTGAACACTCTCTCCTTCAATTTTGAGTTCATGTAACTTGATGAAAGTATTGGGTATCATTCTTTCAATAGCCTCCTTATCATACATAATTGGAATGTCTTCAATACGCACTCACATTGATGTTGTGTGTATCTCTACCTTTTTCAAGTTTTTAGGAATTTCCAATTTCTCAACAAGCACCAAATGTTGGTTGAATAACTATAGTTTTCCTTTTAGTATCTTGCACAAGTCCTCTTCCTTCTTAAAGGATAACATATATAGGTTCTCTTCCACCTCTATTAAATTGCATTTTCCTTACATTTTCCATGGTCATCTCAACATGACATTGAAACTTCTTTATTATAAGGCTTCATGGACCAAACTATACATATAGCTGCAGGCTTCATAAGAAATCTTCAATATTTGGAGTTCATTAATTAGCAAATTTTCTTCTCGACAAGACTTTGCTCAAATAAAACTACAGATCAAATACCTCCGATACCCCTTGACCAGTTAATGAGAGAAGGAAGAATCCCCTGATTTGGAGAGAAGAAATCTGAAGAGAATAATCGGGTGCCTTCAAAAACAACCTCAAATCTTCACCTCTCTTTGCCCACGAAATCAACTCTCAAAGAAACCCGGGAAGAACTCTTGAGGACTAACATTAGGTATATTTGTTTAACATAAAAAACTTTTAAACTAAACATTTTTAATTTAAAACATTTCATTCTCCACATTTACTCCATTTTTAATCATTTTTCACATTTTCAATACAACTATACATTTTAATTATTTTTAAATAACTACCCATATAACTAATCTATTTATTTTATTTTTATTTTTTTTTACTTTTCATTGTTGCCCCTTACATATCATATCATTTTCTCTCAATTCAGAAACTTTTACACTAAAAATTTGTTACACAAAAGTTTCACAACTTTTCAAACACACTCATAATTTATTTTTAGTATCTAGGTCAGAAATTTCATTCTATTTAAAATAATAAGAGGTAAATTGAAAAAATAAAGATGTTTGTTTATTAAATTATTTGTAAAAAATGTAGGATGCATAGGACCCTGCTAATTCCCATTCCACGCCATTCATTCACTACCAAATATCTCCAAAATTTCAATATCAGAGCCTACTAAGGTATTATGGGATGCTATAAATTACAAATCATGCCAACATTACCATCGCCATTGGCTTTCATTTTGCAAACGCGTGTGATATGATGTATATTTTTTAATTTAAAAAATTTTCCCCCTGTTAGATAGAGCACTGTGCTCCCGAATGCATACAGCAAAACTGAGTCAAACTGACAATATCGATCTATAAAAACCTAATTTGGACAATCAATTTTGATAAAAGTCTTATATGGTACGTACCACTTAACCTTGATGGTAAGTAGATAAGATGATGAATACGAATTTTAAAAATCAACATCTAATAAATAAATTTTAAAACATTTATCCTAACTCCCGTGGGGAATAATTTCCTACAAAAATTCTGTTTAAAGTGATGTATACAAATGGTTGTTTTTCTATTTTTAATGAATTTTTGACATGTGAACTGTATAAAATATAAATAAAGGCTTTTTCCCAAATATATCCACTATGTTGGACCCTAGTCCCAAATATATTATGTTTAACAAATTTTAGATATACTCACTAGGTTTGCAGAACACCCAATTCGAGAATTAATATCATTAGTTAATATATGAAATTACTAATATCCCCATCGAATCTCGAATATAATTGAAAATTGAATGTTATAACTCACAAATATTCTAATTGCATTTGATTTCTAAATTTAGAGATCTTCGATTTTATTTTCTTTATATTTTATTTCATCTTTTATTTTTTTGATAGATCATCTTTTATTGTTTTATAACAAGGGTATTTTTGATATTTATAATAATTTAACTAATAACTTTTAATGGAATAGACATTTTTAGGATTAACCGCAAACATAGTAGGTGTATCTGAAATTTTAAAAATGTAGTGGATATATTTGAGAGAAGGGATTTGAAAAAACCCTTATAAATTAACAAGCATATGTAATACAAAAATTACTTTGATTAAATATTATGCTTGTTATTAAATACTTAATATATATAAAGAAGAGGTAATGATTCACGTAAGTCATGTTTGAATTAAGGACTCGAGAAGAAGTTTACGATTATAATGCTACCGCAATTCATGATTAAGTTAGTTCTTGAATTATCCCGCATTTCATCATTTGTGACCTCAGTATTTGATTATATATAGTATGAGAAGATCCTTGGATTAGGATGGAATAAGATATCCTATTTCTTAAAAAACATTTTTTGTTATAAAAATAATAACTTACTTTTTCATTTCCAATATGATTTTTTTAAATTCTAGTACATTTTTCTCATTTCAAATACACAGCAATATTTTTTATGCCACATTTATATCCCATATAAGCTTTGAACTATAGGTGTTAATGAATTGGGTTGGATGGTGAGCCTAATCCTACTCTTAAATCATTAAAAAAATCTCAGCTGTAATATGCTTACGAACTTATTGAAAGAAGCTTGACCCTAATTCATTCACAGCTTATTTAATAAATTGGTTGATGGATTGTTAATAAGTTATATAGCAAATGACCTGAATGTTTATACTCTGACAAATGATGATCTCACAAGGAGATGCAAGATAGTGTTTTTAGTATAGGAGAAACAAAAATAGGGTAGTCGTGGGAAAAAAATTATGGTAAAAATTAGGTGATGAGAGGAAGATTTATTAGAAAAAATCAAGTTTAAATTTATATAAATAACTTTAATAGGTTAAACAAGTTGAACGGGTTAAATAACTTAAAGGGGTTACTAAACGGGTTGATAGGTTATAAATCTTAACACTAATCCGTTTATTTAATTAAAGGATTGAACTTTCTAAAAAAGTATCAAAATCCTAAAAACAAAAATGAAAATACTAGAAAGAAAAAATTTTCCTAACTAAACCGTGGGTTGCCTCCTAAGCAGTTTTAAGTTTAATGTCTCTGGCCAGACTGGTTGAAATTGCATCAACCAACATACAATCTTTCAAAAACAAGTTCATGCAGATCTTTTTTCAATTTTTGTTGTGGTGTCTCCCACATACTTGTAAAACTTGAATTATCACAGGACATAATATCCAACAACTCATTCTGCAACATCATCTTGTAATAGTTTCTTGCCAAATTATAGATGCTCTTAATATCTAAATAGGGTTCAAAAAATAAAACGAGAGAGAATTTTTCTTGAAATTATGATCATCAATATGCAGCTCTTCAAAATGTATGCATTTTTCAACTACTCTATGTGGAAAAATAAATAATGGGGTTCGTAGCTCAAATGGTATGGATGACTTTTCTTTCTTTCTTTCTTCGATAAGTTGATTATCATCTTTTTCTCATTGCTTTCATCTTGCACTTTCTCAGAATTTGATTGGTCTTGAATTTGCTCTATTCTTATTCTGCACCTCACCCTCCATTTGACTATCGTTATTCAAAATATCTTCATGGTATGCCTAGTTTGGAATTTGCACTTGTTCATCTGCATGCATGTCATCCTCTGTTTAATCTTTATTAATTGAAATGATTTCATCATAATCCTCAAAAAAATTTTCATAAAGTCCATGAATGGTTGACTAGGAGGTTTGTTAGATTTCTCATTTAGATAACTGTCTTGTTATGTAATTTTTTCTCTTAGAATCAAAAAATGCTCATTTAGTTGATCAAGTCTTTTGTTTATTGTAATAACATGTTTTATAGGGATTCTTTGAGTTGCAGTGAAATTATTGGTAGTAGTGGAATGGGTGAAGAAAAATTTTTCAACTTATTTTCAAAATTTAAGTCACGTTATTGAGGTGGAAAAAAAAATTGTTCAAATGTGAAAGTGTGATTCTTGGACCAAGAGAAACTTAATTGTGTAGGTTTATCACATAGTAAGTGTAAGCAAGGGTTTTCAACAAGGTGGGGATTGTCATGGTTATAAAAATTTTGCTGTCCATATTCCTAATCTTGTTCGTATGATACATTTATCATTGAAGTCCCCTCTTCATATGAATTTGGCCTACATTCTCTCATAATCAAGAAATCTAACTTTCTCGATAACAATTCGATACCACTGATTATAGTATGTCATCTAATAATTTGTAGAAAATGAAAAAAAAGAAAAGAATATAAAAAGAGAGATAGAATAGAAGAGGAAAAAAGAAAGAGAAAGAAAAAATATTTAAATATAAAGTCCTAAATAATGCAAAATTCCCTGGCAACATGCGAAAATACTGTTTCGCAATCTCACCTCAAGTACAAGGGTTGTAGATTGTAATATATAAAATATTTATTTGTAGGGAATTCGGGACTTAAGACATTGAATTTAAACACTTTCTAACAAAATAAGATAAGGAGAAGAAAGAATAAAAAAAAGTTAGATCTATAGAATGTAGAACAAGGATTACAAACCACAGGATTCAGAGCACCTAGAATCTAGAGTTTCACGTATATTTTCTGCAATAGATACATGAAGTGTTTATTTAATTTGGATATTATGTGTTAAATGAAAACTATCTCTATATTATCTTTGTACCTTGTCTCAAAGACTACAAAGTGTATCCTAATCTTTTTAACCACCTATTTTTATGGGATTATGTCAATTAGAATTCATTAAATTTTGTAGAAGTTCATGGAATTTCTTAAGGTTATCGTATCTATTCTTATGGTCTTAGATTCCCATATTTAATATCTTTATTTTCGTATTTTAGACTTTCACCTCTCGGTTCCATCACCTAATATATGAAAATTATTGCCAAAGTGTAGGCCTCTACATCAAGTAAACATTAAATCATAAGATATTAAATTAACACAAAATACCTTAAACAATCAAACCAAAATACCAGCTGCATTGGATGCACGCTACATCCTAAACCTTAAATAACAGGTTTAGTGCAGCATATTTATAATAAAAATTAAGCATAAAATAATATTATATCCAATCTCCAACATAAATAAGATAATTAAAATTAAAAGAAAGAAATTATTGATGGAAAGCCCTAATGTTGTCTCAATAGCTCCAAGTAACTCACTGCCTTGCTCCTTGCTTTGTGCTTTACACCTCTTGTTCTTTGTAGTTCAACCCAAGCTTTAGAGACGCTCTAGGATGCTTTAGGATATCCCCACAAGTGTTTATATAACGGTGAATAGTGCGCATGAATAATGTGTAAATAGCAATACACATGAGCAGTACTGCATGAACAATGTTGTGCATGAACAGTAACTATGTATGAATAGTGTCTTGCTTTTTAAACGCAGTTTTTTCTTCAAATGTGAGTCTTAAATTTGCAAGTTACTCCCACTTTAATTCTGGCTTATTAATTTGACCTTATTTATATCAAAATTGCACATACTTCTCCTGCTTTGCACAAATTGCACCAGTTTGTGGGTATTAATAAAACTAAGCTTAATCAATCAAAATATGATTTAAATCATATTAAATACATAAATTCTCATCCAACTATTATCCAAAATAAATATATAAAAGTAACTCAACAACCATCTTAGATGAAGAATGGAAAGTAGTGAGTAGAAAGAAGAGAGATAGAAAGAGAGGAGTAGATGGGGCTTTGATAAGGGTAATGTTGATCTCGAGTTTGTGGAAAAACCTCATAAGGGAGGGGTGAATTGAGTTCTTTTAAAATTTCTTTAGTATACTAGACCTCCTTGAATGAAAACGTGGAGAATAGAAAATGAAATAACGGTTCGAGACATGCAAAATTATAGTGGTTTGGGACAACTGTGAAACCCCGATCTTAGACACGTGTATGAAACCCTAGGGTTGTAAACTCTACGTAATATATTTATAAAATATATATTCATGAGTATGAAAAATATGTGGGAATAAAGGTTAAAATAATTATTTAT
>JAXCLR010000063.1:4431996-4457471 GCA_035584095.1 Annona squamosa | reverse complement strand
CCCGCCGCGTGATCAGGGCAACAATCCTGATTCACACTTACCAATCGACAAGATCTTGGAGTAAGGACTATGTGGACACCTCGGGTTGGGGCGCCACAACAACCCTCCCTACTCCACTTCTCCAAGAACATACCCTTGTATCTTGGGTTCCACTATATCAATGAGATTATAACTAGAGTCATTATTCTCTTCTAAATTCTGGCTTTAGGGAACCTTTACAATTTTCACACAAGTACTAAGTCACACTCCAACCACACACTACTTGTCTTCACTTAATCTTGATTTCTAATACCAAACCAAGTGGAATCACAAAACAATAAGTTAAAAATAAGTTCTGCACTTTATTATTGTATAGAGAAAGTTTTCAACATGAAGAAGAACATGTAGAGTGAGTGGATGAGAGAGCATCTCAGCACTTGTAGTGAATGACACAGTTCTTCTTTTAAAATTCTTTAATGAGCACTCAAATACTTGTGATTGGAAGGTGGTATTATAAATGAACGGCAAATCAAGCACAATCTTTGTTTTGATGATTAAAAATTTAATTTGAAAGATCTTAGGGCACTAACATATGTGTTGAGAAGTTTTAAGGATTAGAGACTTCAAAATTCAAAGCTTGGCAAGTCAAGTCACATGCCAATTAGACTCGGGCATCGACTTAGGTTAAGTCGATACCCAAGTCGACTCCACCATTGACTTCAAATGGCCATTTTTTGACAGCATTGGCATTGTGGACGCATGATCAGGTGAAGTGGCAACCGAAGTCAACTTCGTATGCAACTTGGTCTAGTTGCAACCCAAGTCAACTTTGTTAATAACTTAGGGTATCTTCACGGGTCCAAAGTTGAATCTGACAAAGTCAATTCGTAGCCGAAGTCAACTCTGATGTGCAACTTAAGTGAAGTCGTACATGAAATTAACTTAAAAATGCGACTTGGGTGAAGTTACAAATCAAGTCGACTCCAGCATTAAACTTGAGTACAAGAAGACTAAAATCACGTTGGTTCAAGGTCAAAGGTGATTAGATTGGCTCAAACATATTCGCCCTAACATGATTTAAGGTCCAAGACACAAGTCCAACCAAGACTTCTTTCAATAGATATGATCAAGCTTAATATACAAGAAGGCCAATAGCCCATATGCAAAAATGAAGTCTATTGAAGTTAAATTGACAAGATACATTGATATGCAAACTAAGAGACAAAGATCATAAAGCAACAAGTTTAAATGAGCTAAGTGTAGAGTGAAGTTGCAACCCAAGTGAACTTCACTTGCAACCTAGGTTAAGTCTAAGACCAAGTCAACCCAAATTGACTCCAGTCTGCGACTTAGGCAAAGTCTCACCAAAGGTTAACTCTGAGTGCGACTAGGAACCCATCGGTTGAAAAAATTCTGATGTTGGTGCATTAAATGTGTGCCACTTACCAGCAAACATTTGAATTCACTCCTCTTCTATTTAATACACGTCAAATGGAAGGGAGAGGATTAACTAGTACATCGATTAAGCTTTGCCTTCTAACTTTCTAGCATTCAAGTTCTCACTGGAAGAATTGTGTTCTTTGACTGTAAGTGCTCAAGTGTTCATCCATTCATTCCACAAGTTCTTCTACGAGCTGAAAATCTTCTTACATATCCCTATAGTGTAAATTCTTATTTTTCATTCTCTTTTTAATGATTCCACTTGATTTTGTGTTGGAGACCAAAACCAAGTAAAGGTAAAGTAGTGTGTAGTTAGAGTATGACTCGCCACCTACTTGTGTAAAACATGTAAAGGCCCCCTAGAGATCAAGGGCTCTTGGCGTAATTATTTTGATTTAATGAAACCCAAGACACAATGGTGTGCTCTTGCGTAATCATATCGATTTTTCCGAACCACTATAATCTTCATGTTTGTTCTCTCTACTTTAGCTGTTATTTCATTCTCCACATTTTTCATTGAAGGGGACTTAATTCACAAAGGATTACATCTGATATACTAAAAGAAATTTTAAAAGAACCCAATTCACCCATCCCCTATTGAGTTTTGCTATAAACTCGGGACCAATAGGTGGAAGCTTAATTAATGCTCTAGCTAATCTTCTCCTCTTCATTTTATATGTCTTAAATAGGGAGAGAATAAATTCTAACGTTAATAGGTAGGTGGCATGCATTAAATGTGCCAACGTTTAAAATTTTCTGACCGTTACAACCCAAGTCTCACTCGGAGTCGAGTTTAGGTATGACTTCACCTAAGTCACAAAATAGAGTCAACTTGGGTTACAACTTTGTCCTTTAGCATTTCGATCTTTAAGTTACAAGTTTCATTTAGGGTCGACTTGGTTTCAAACTTGACCCAAGTCACAGGTGAAGTTAACTTAGGTTGTGACTTCATATTTCATTTGCTTATTGAAACTTTAATACTTCAAAAGCTTGTCCATTAACACATATGCCTATCATTTCTTCAAACAAGATCTCCAAATGCTATTATGGACCTTAGATCCTCTTCATCATTGTGCTTGGTCATGTCCATTTGAAACTTCATTAATGGACTTGTAACTTGGACCTTGAATCACAGTAATATAATGTTTTTTGACCCATTTTTTTCATTCTTAGACTTGAATCTTATTATTTGAACTTCCTCGTGCTCAAGTCAAATGTTGGGGTCAACTTAGGATGTGACTTTACTAAAGTCGACTTTATTTAGGACTTTGCCCAAGTCACATATCGATATTGGCTTGGGTTGCGACTTGACCTCATCATACTTGACTTCGAAACCTGAAGTTCACTCAAGTCACTGATAGAGTCAACTTCGGTTGCGACTTGACCCAAGTCACATGTGAAATCGGATTTGAGTGCGACTTCATCTACTCATGTGTCTCCATTTTCAACGTTGTCCAAAAATTGCCTGTTAAAGTTGATATTGAAGTCAACTTGGGTAAGTCGATGCCTGAGTCGACTTGGCTTGCAACTTGGCCTGTCATGCTTTGAACTTGAAAACTTTGAACCTTAAGTCTTCTCACACGTATGTTAGTACCTTAAAGCTTCAAAAATTGAATTGTTAATCATCAAAACATAGATTGTGCTTAATTTGCTATTTATTTTACAATAGATAATCTCAGCATCAATCACCATTATCAAGGTTAGTTATTATTTATTTCATGTCTCTCTTTCAAAATTAAGCAAGGCTCAAGGGTAGAGATCAATCTGAACCATTGAATTTGGGAGAAAAATTTTAGATTTGAAGGAAGTTGATGTCCATAGAAGTCAGATCTATTAAATCTGATGCAGGTCAATTTGTATTTATGAATTGGAGGGATTTTGTTATTTGTACATGGCCATGATCAAGGGCTACTACTTGAAAAAAACTACACCCAAAATTGTGATCAAAGAATGCCTAAACAGATTATATACTACTGGAAGACAAGGGAATAATCTCAACCAATGAATTTATAATTACGTACATCATCTAGATAATCCAAACTGTTAGATGTGTGTACCGTTTAATTTTTACATAATACTATGATGTTAGATCATGTTTGGATACCTTGACGGATAATTGGATTTGAGCATTTGTAATTTTATCTTAGTAATGCCTATATTAATAGAAATTGTGATAAGTTGATCTAAATCATTAAAAGTTTAATTAAAAATTTTAATTTCTAGATCTAAATCATTAGATTATGGCTCAATAAGTTATTTTCTATATGTGTGTGTGTGTTTAATCTATGATTAGAGATATGATTAGTGGTTTTGATTAACAATTATAACAATTTATAAGTTAACTTACACTACTCATTTAGTAAGTCTGGAACTAAAAAGAAAAATATAAAAGAAAAGTAAAGCAATGATTTTTAGTATGAAAGTTTACTAAGGGGACTTTATATTATCATTATGGAATGATCACATTTTCATCTTAAAAGGTTTAACATATTGTAAATTAAAACTCCGAGAATATTAGCCTAAACAAGGTAGAACAACTATCAGGATCAACTGCACTAATTGATTTTAATAATTTGTATATAATGAAATTGAGGCTAAAAAATTTATATGATATGAAATACATCTTGAATATCACTGAGCAAAACTAAAAATAAATTTTTGGATGATATAAATATAGGTAATAGTTAACGTGATTTGAACCATCTCTAAAATTGTACCCCTGTCCACCAGAATAAAATATATAAATAATATAAATAATTAATATTTTGTACTAAGAAAATTTATTTTCGTCAATTTATATAGTTATTGATGTTTGATGAAAATTTTAGACTTAAACACCTTGATTTGATTATAAATAAAAATTAAACGGTTTTAGCATATTTAATTTTTGCTAATATAGACAGATTGAGGAATAATCAAAACAAAATTTGAAATTTAAATAATAATTATCCAAATTGACATAGTTAGTTAAAATATGTAATTATTGAGTTAGTTCATTTTGGAAAAGTTTTATTAAATATTTAACAAATATTGAAAATTAAATTAGATATAAATAAACTGTCGAAAGTTAAACGTGATCAAGGGAGAGCCCGCCTTGTGATCATATTAAATGTAGAAAATCAAATAACTATTCATTAGTAATTAATACTATGACAATAATGTTTAATAGTTAAATGAAATATTTATAAGATAAGGTTGAATACGATGCAGAAAATACAAATTAAAATGTGGAAGAGTAATTTAGCAATTCTGTG
This sequence comes from Annona squamosa, assembly GCA_035584095.1. Taxonomy (NCBI): domain Eukaryota; kingdom Viridiplantae; phylum Streptophyta; class Magnoliopsida; order Magnoliales; family Annonaceae; genus Annona; species Annona squamosa. Next base: position 4,452,798 of record JAXCLR010000063.1, on the reverse strand, counting down.
AAATGAGTTCCAACTAAAATTAATTATTTTATTAACTTGGAGCAAGTAATATTTTACAATTAATGAAATTTATTATAAATGATAATTTTGAAATAACTTAATTTATATAGGAAACCACATGTTGGCTAAACTATAAAAGTTATGATATATAAAAGTATCCATAAATCCTAGGAAGGAATATCTTGCTAACTCAGGATTACAAAAGTTAATTTAAGTAAAAATATTAATAAAAGAAAAGTATTATTTTTCAGTGCAATAATTTGAGCATTGTAGCTAAATATGGTATAAGGATAGATTTGAAATTTTCATAAGAAAAGTAGAGCTCTTTTCTCCTTTTCTTGATTTTGTATTGTACTACATGGTAATGGGCATAGATGTTATAGATGTCGTTGTTTTATAATTTTTAAGCGAATAAATATTATTGGTTATAATAATTTATTGTGATGCCAAGGTTGACCTTTATTCATGCTAGCATTATGCATTATGGCATTGGCGTATGTTGCTTGGTATGCTGGCATATTTATCACCCATGACTATAGTTATGAATTTGTGAAGTGTTGTTGCTGAACATTGGTGACGATTGTTGGCACATCCTAACCAGGGATTAGGACGTGATAGCTTGGGTAGCATTGATTCAAACTTACATGTCTGATTGATGAGTCGTAGACCTGACTTGTCTAGTCCTTGTGATTTGATTAATGCTTGTTGTAATCCAGTCTATGGAACTGGTGGTCCACAACGTAATGGTTGAGGCTAAAGTCGTTCTCATAATATGGCGGGATGTGGTTGGGGCTGTGTGGAGAGCACAACAGGGTATTAGTTATATATCCTATTTGGATAAAGGTATTTTCCAATCTATCCGTATTATGCAAGGTTGGCCTTTTGTGCTGGGATGTAATGATGATAACTTAGGTTGTGTGGTGGGTTAGATTACGAGGCAAAATACCGAACCTTCTTGTTAGATTTAAAACCTTATTAGATTGGTTGGAGAAGTGACATGCGTTGATGCATTGATACATGCTTAGGCATCAACATATACTTCATATGGAATTAAATCTGATTTGGATTTATGATTTAATTTGCATTTTGTTAACCTCTATACATATTGTTTACTCACGTTTGGTCAGTTTACATTTATATGTTCTACTTACTAAGTTTGCCTGGACTCATCATATTTTGTTAATTTTTTTAGATAACAAGTACGTGGGTGGAGACTAATATGGATTTGGTGTACTATATGAGAATAGGACTGGACAAATCCAGATTTATAATTATTTACTTTGATTGTTAAGAGCAATATAGTAAATATGTGAAGTTGTATTATATAAATTTAATCATTTGGATCTAATTTAACTTGAAATTAGTGAAATTTCTGGTTACGATTATCTAATGAATTATATTATTGGAATTGTATATATTCTCCCATTATCATCGATCCTATACTTAGTAGCAACTGTTGACTTTGTTAATGGGGCATTGAACATAAATTTTACAATGGTTGAAATAAATTCTATTTGTAGCAATAAATTTTCATCAATGGGGGCAACAAATTTTTATCAGGGTAGGCCACTTAAGAAAAATATAATATCCCATATATAAACTAATTTTTTAAAATTTTAGTGGGGGCAATTACCTAATTAAAGCATACGTAGATCCGCCCTTGAGCGGAGTTATAAATATTTCCTAGGTAGATACTCTTCGTAAAGTCTTCATGGTGCATGAAGAGGATGCTATGAGGGAGTCATATCTCATCATGAGATCATGAGATCAAATACTTACATAATTGGAGGGAAAACAAAGTCAATAGATAACCAAGGGCGTTGTCATGCATATGTGCCTCCTACGAATCTATATATATTGTCAGATATCAAGTTATGTATTTGTCCCACATGGGCGTGGGACATTGGAAACACACGTTGCAAGCATAGAGCATAAGAGTGGTATGCTATGCCGTGCGCTATAGGGCCTTGTCTGTTGGACTGATGAGTCTTCGGATTGCAACTACGGGTGTAATTTGTGCTAGGTTAAGCCTGAATCCAGCCTACCAAACCTGATTTTTAAAAGTGTTATAATTTTATTTTACAACCCCTACCCGAGAAACTCAATTTATAAATTTGATAGGGTTAGAGTTCAAGTGAACTCGAATCGAATCCAAAGAAAACAATCCTAATTTCTCATTTTTTATTATAAAATATATTATATAAATCAAATTTAAACAATATTTCTTTATTTTTTTTTATTTTATATTATTTATATTTATATTTGAATACATTTTTTGTATATTGTAATTATATTATAAGTAAAGTATAGTATTTTTATTTTTATTCATCTTTTATTTCTATAATTTATCTTTACATCCATTAATTTTCTCCCTTTATCTTATTTTTGATGTTAAATATTTTCTAAAAATATTCTTTATATTGCTATTTTTTTAAAATTATATGGTTTGACCATATATTATTTTATTTACTATTATGATTTGTTATTATTATATGTCTATATGAAATTATAAACTTATCGCTTTTAAATAAAACATAAATCCATCAATATAAATTTCATCCGGAACTCAACTTGAATATGATTGTTTAAAAATAGGGTTCAAGTTAAAATTTTGTAAATAAGGTTAAGGTTAAAGTTGATGTTTTATATATAGAGTTCGGATTAGAGTTGAGGTGAAACCGAGTTTCATGATCATAAGTTGCACCCCTAATTGCAATGACAGAACATTTTGGTCCCACAACCTTTGTACTCCTAAAGCTTAGCCTGAAGAGGGATGATCAATGCATCATATTAATCACATATTTTTTTATAAGAAATCAATCACATTTTTATATTAAAAATATCTGTTTCCATTTCTACATCTTCAAAAATAGAAAATTACTATTTTAAATAACTTACATTATACTATAATATTACAAAAATATTTTTGTGCTTTTAATCTTTAAAATGACTAAAATACTTATGATATTTGAAAATCAATATATATAGATACACACATCTTCAAAAATAGTAAAGACTTGATAAATAAATTTAGTACACCTAGAATAAAAGTTTTATATGAAAAATTAAAGAAAATTTGTATGTGGGTAATGTAGCCAACTTTATAGGGTCATACACATATTTAAGTATGTTTACCTTTTTAACCTATTCATTATATAAACATTTTTATAATATATTAGTTGTAAAATTATTTAATTTAATAAATCCAATTCATAAAAACTATTTATTTTAATCCCAATTCATAAAAAAAAAAGAAGTTGGAATTCCCGCATTGTCTTACCCTCTTTTAGTATATAATTGTGGAAAAACTTGGAAATGTACTGCCATTCTTTTTCCAATCCATTTTTTCTTTTAACAATTTTATTTATTTCAATTTTACTCTATACTTATACTTCGATAAATTTTCCTTTCAACTAACTTATCTATTCTAACTTTGCTCCTGTACTTTAATCATTTTTCCTTTCGACTATCTTATTTATGTGAACTTTATTCATATTATTTCTAATCAATCATACAAAGTTTAAAATATTTTATTTTTAATTTTTCACCTTTATCATAAAATTCCACATATTTTTTTGCTAGCTAAGGGTTTGTTTGGTAATTGAGATTTTTTTGGGCTTGTAGGATGAGGTAGGAGTAGTAAATGGAATATTTTGAAAATTTATATAATTGATAAGAAATGATACATGTAAAGTTAGAATAATTAGATTATTATAAAAAAATATTAAAATGTTGGTTATTAAAAGTAAAAATGATTAAAATGTAAAGATAAAAGTAAAAAAAAGTACGAAAAATGTTCCCCCACATCATGTCGTGGTATACCACGCTTAAATGATTATCTTAGAAAGTGCACCCCACACGGCAACAGTGTATATTCTCACGCTTGACACTTACTAACAATGCCCCAAACGAGCCCCTAACCCAGAACAAGGGAAGTAGGAATTGTTTGCCATTGCGATGAATATTTTGCTTTTGCTGAAAAAAATAGATGAGCATTTTTAGTAGAAATAATATTTTTAAGCTTCTATATAAAGCACATATGAGCTGTCTTTTTATTTAAAAATAGTAATAATCCTATTCATAAGTTATAACATTTGCCAAATAGAAATTTAAGTTATAATGTTTTTAAAATGAATAAGCACCCTTAAATGCAATGCCAAAGGGGCTCTAGATCAACTCCACGCGGCAAAGAAGCACACGATGTCAGGTCATGCCATTGACGGCACTCATGCTACATCTAAACTTAGTGCCAGCAAGTAGGCCGGTCTGATATTGATAATTTGAGGTGTCACGTACATATGGCAGCTGAACGGCCCCGTCCCATCCTTCTTATCAGTCATCACAACACATGGTCCACAATAATAAATCACAGAACGTGCCTTGTACGCCCCAAAAGTCATCGAGGCCATAGTCCACAAACAGGACAACCAATTAACAGAGCTTCCATAGTACTCACGGCGTTGAGCAGTACTCATGTGTGTCCAAAACGAATTAAAAGACACGTTAAAAGAAAAGAATTCGCTAGGCGCTTGCCTTATTAAGAAAAGTTAAAATATTGGCAGAATCTTGTTAGGAAATTATGAGAATATATTAGGACCTAATTGTAATACTAGTTAAGATAATGTAATATACAATATCAAAAAAAGAAATGAATTTGCAGATATAAATAAACGCACATTTATAATTTCATGGGAAAAACTTCAATTCTTTAGCGAACTAGAACAACAAGAAAATGAATTTTTTAATGATGCTCATTAGCAATAAAAAATTCATTATTAACGAGAAAAATATTGATTAATTTCAAATGTGGTCATAATTTATACTGATATTTACATATATGAATACACATTTATGAAAAGGCATTGATGGCCACATATTTTACCTCTAAATTCAAAATATGAGAAAGCCATTAGCTTCGGTTAAATAACTTGGTAAACATTTTAAAATGTACAATAAAAAATTGCCTTTATCATTTCTTTTAAAAGGAAAAGTGCACGCGTGTTATTTGTGTTTTATATTATTTTGTTGGATTTTTTTATAATATCCAATTAAAGCAGTTTTTAAAAAACTTTTTCCAGCTAATATTGTAATTTCACACTAATTTTAACAGTTTTGTCATATTTGAGTTTAATTGTCATATTTGAGTTTAAGGGATAAAATATGTGTTCATCTTGCTATTTTTGTGAGTGTGTTGCATGTCATATTCGTAAATAGATATAAGTTATAATTATATTTAAAATTAATCAGAAAATATGTATACAATTTTACAAAGATTTTTTTTCTTATAACGATAATGCTTTTATTACCAAATCAAAATTTAATTTCCTAAGTATGAAAAATATCAACTATTGACAACTAAATTTCTTCTTGCTAATTAAGGTAAGCATGCTAGGTACAGTGTCATGAAAGGGTCGAAGACAATATCCACATGTTTTGGAAGTGCAAGCGTGTATAAAGGATGCATTTGGTGTGAATTTTGGCTATATCATCGATGAAGATGCGATCAGCTGTCAGATGATAATTGAAAGGCATGTCGCAGTGAAAGATAGGGAACGGGTGGTTAGTATAATGGAGTATATTCACGCGTTCACATGTGGAAGGAAAATTTCCCTATGAACCCCCATCTAAGGGGAAATTGTAAAACCCCCACATCATGGGGAAATCATAATATCCTCATTTTATGAGAGACTATTTTGTAAAGTTTCCATATAAAGGAGGATGGGTGAGTTGAAGCCAGCACCTCTTAGCTAAGAGGCAAAACCCTCTGTGCTAGTCGTAGGTGGTTAAAGTAGTGGGTTTATGGGCTGGTGGGTTTGTCAATTGAGAACAAACACTATATATCCAGAAGGTATTAAGCTAGATTTTGCAGACACATATACATATGAATGGTGTTTGAATTATTCAGAAAGATATAAGGAAGCAAATCTGCTTTTGGACTTTGATGGCCTATCCGGAACAAGCAATGTGCAGTGAAAAACCCCCAAGTCGACGAAGTTGAAGCTTACTGTTGATGCACGACGCTAGGAGAATGAGAGGGTGACAGGATTTGTAGCAGTGATTAGCGATGACAAGGGAAAATGATATTGGAGACGACTGATATACTTCTCCGGATCAGGTTTGCCATTTTAATGCGGCTGCAAGAAGTGGAGGTGGAATGTGACTCTCTTATTCTTATAGGGTTTCCAACAAAAGATAAGCCGATTAGATCAAAAGTTGCTACAATCATCGAGGAAATCCGACCTTGCATTCCTCGTTTCATTTGATGGCAATTCGTTTTCCCTTGTACTCGCATGTTTGGAATCACGCGGCCCACTTCATTCCGGATTTTGTAAAAATTCTTTCCTTGAGATATATGGTGGATTTAATTATTTAATTGTGTTAAGTGGGTTGAAAAATTATTATGAGCTAATGATATTTTATCAAATTTCTAAATTAATTAAATTATTGAAAAGTGATGGATATTTTGTTAGTATGCAAGCACAAACGTAATGGATGAATACATTATTACAGGTTAAGCATTAAGCATGACATGTACGTATTGCAGAAGCTTGACATACACATAATGATTCTTCGGACGAGTCAGGGAATGAGAAGTGTCGTGGCGCACTGCGGTATAGTTGTAAAAGATCTTTGACAATGATAAGTCTATTTGAGGCACCATGGTAGCATAAATGATAATGGTGATGAGGATGAGCACTTGCATCATGAGCATTTGGAGCATAGTGGATGCAAAAGCATGGTATGGATGAGTATAAGAACTTTAAAGGATTGTGATGTTTGAGTTATTTTATGAGAAGAATAATTGTTTGCTTTAAAATATGAGTTTTAATGTTATCTTACTTACGGAGTTGGTTCGAGCTCACATTTTCTTATGTTGATATTTTTAAATAACAAGACCAATATACGAGCTTAATATAGAGTTGGTTCTTGGACAAAATGAGGAAAAATCCTAGTTCATTAGATTATATATGAGTTATTATCTTAATTAGTAGGGAAAAAAATCAAAATTAACATTTTATTTGATTCATGAATGAGTGATGTAGTTAGGACATTTTTGTAAAACTTATTTTATCATGTAGTTTTTTTTATTTATAATTTATCATGGAGTTGATATGCAGTTGATTATGATGATGGATTGAGGGAGATTTGGATGATTTATTCTGTTTTACCTTTCATATTTTTATGTTATGTGTTACAATTGACTATATGATGTAAATGTCCTTATATTTGGTGATTCCACCTAATCTCTTAGCCTCATGGATCTAGAGAGATGCTATTGGATTTTTTTAGTGAAATGTAACGATTGTTCACTAATAGTGGTGGTTAACCTTCAGAGCATTACACAGAATTAGCGTATCGCATGTGACAGACATAATATAAAATTACAAATCATGTATAACTCCATGTGATAAACATATAGCTTTCATACTTAACTTAAGCGCACATGGGTGCATGACTTTTTTTCAAAAAATTTTTAAAGCTTTCGCGAAATTCATATATGGGCCCAAGAATGAATATTTCATCTATATTATTTTTATATTTTTCATGTTTCTAAGTATTTTAGTTTGAATTTCAGGAATAAAATCTAAACCAATAAATGCATATACACTTCTTTTTATATTACTTAATTACTTATTTGCAAAATTAAATCCTTACTCTATGTTTAATATAATAAAATATACTTGTAACAAGAAAATTAAGATGAAATACTGTAAGACCCCTAAATGTACTTCATTATAAATTTTATTATTCGACGAACTATTTTGCAATTTTTCATAAATACTAACCACCGGCGTCGTTGTCCTTCACGGGAGGGAAAGGTTGCAGCAGCGTTAAAAGAATCAACAACAATCAAAAAGAAAGTGGAAGGAGTGAAACCGCCGAGGCTGGTTGGTTCCTCATCAGAGCAACCTTAGCCCTTGTCCCGGGAACAATTCCCACTATCCGCTGGCCATCGAGTGTTATCTTTGGCCCAATCAAAAAGAAGAAGAAGAAGGCAGAAGAGAAGAAGAGAAGCGATGGAGAGGAGAGAGTGGATTTTACTTGGTACAGCTTGAAGTTGATAAGATTTGAGTAAAAAGTGAGAAAAATTAGGTAATCAATTTCTTCTTAAAATTTTTTTAATTTTTCTTATTTATTACATTTATTTAATATATTTTAATGATTTGAGAGTATTTTAGTATGGATTCATAATGTCGGAATTAAAAATTTTTAAATCTAAGAGGGCAGAAAAAAGAAAATTTTTCTATGGAGATGAAACATGAGTATGAAACATAAATGGATAACTGTTGGAATAAAATTTTATTATGAAATGCAATAATTATTTCTAAAAAAATTTGATAATATGTAGAAGATGAGAGTCTCTAAATAAATATTCGAGACTTAGAACGAGAAATTTGGAATATATGAGGATAAATTCAGGGAAATGCTGCGAGATTTCTCAATAAAATGTGACAATTGGTAGCTAAGAGTAGAAGTTAGCGTGTGGGACATCAAATATAATATTCATGGTACTCGGACATCATTCTAAAAATAAATTAATTGATTTTAATATACATAATTCTTAAAAATTCATTTGATATTAAAAATAAATTACATACAACAATTTATTTTTTTTTTTTGAGTGCTTTAGCTGTCGCCGATGCCGAATCACACGAATAGCCACTTATGTTGCTCCACACTCATCAAAAATTCATGTAATGCGAGAGACATCCAATGATATAAATATATTTTATTTATCTTTATGTTAATCTTTGATGTATATAACAATGTTATATAATTTCTTTGACAGCTTTTTTAGAGTAAATGCCCTACAACTATGTATTGTAAAGTAATTTCTTATTTTATTTTAGAATTAATATCTAAAAATGAAGTATGCATTAAAAGTAAAATTTGACGGCTTTTAATTTTTATATGTGTAATCATTTTCTAGGCTACATAAAATCTTATTTCTATCAAATTTGCAATAAAAATTTGTAGATTTTAACTTAATTTAGTAAAATTTTATTGTTACATGTATGATTTTAAAATTAACAGGAATTTGATTGCATATATTCATATCTGCATGCCACGAATAACTTATTGCATATAACTTGTATCGATAATATTTTTTTATTGGACATAGTTTTATATACATATGAAATTCATAGTATCTAATATTTAACAAGCATGTTAGCTCTGTGTGTGTATATTTGTAAGGGGGAATAATTCACTACTTGTATTGATATTTGTAATACATTTTCAGTGCTGATATAATTTTATAAGTAGCAAAAATTTACTATTTACCTTGAAATTATCGTGGGCTTGGGAACTTACGAATGATTCAAAATCTCTCTTTTTTGATGAAAAAAAATCACTATTTTTATTGATGTTGCAGTAAATATTTCTTTTACTACATTACCACATGCAATCATATTTGAGGGCTTATTTAGTTATTTAGCTGCATTTACCTACACTATTACTTAGCTTGAAAATTTTGCTATTTATAATATTGCATCCAGCTAAAGTTGCGCATAACCCTTCATATGCACCTAATTAGGGTGAATTTTGATGCAAAATAGGCTCCATATATATTGAATATTATAATATTTTATAAAATTATTTAGTCATATTTTAGATGTATTAAAATTAATATTTATATTAAATTATTTTATTATATTAATTTTGTACCATTTTAATATAGGGCTATATATATATATATATTTTTTTTTACTGAAAAATATATATGTTTGATTTGGATAAAAATTGAAATGATATTAAAGTAAATGCTTTAAAATATGATAGTGAGGTCGATATTAATTTCACGATGGAGTGGGCTCCATTTGCAGTGGAATAATTTGCCCAAGTATCTCCCAGAGTTGCTATATAAAGTGGTTGCTTATGTGCATTTTTCTTGTAGTGGCAAGTGTAAAGATCTATCACTAGCATCGAAGACAGCGGTGTCCATGGCAGGCCAAAGGGTAGACGATTTAAGCCCTCATCAGTTGTCTGCGGCACAAGCCCACTTCTGGAGCTACCTCGGCCACATGGCCACTTTCATATCCCTGAAGTGTGCCATCCAACTCGGCATTGCAGACGCCATCCACAGGCACGCCGGCCAGCCCATTACTCTCCCCCGCCTCTCTGCTGCCGTCGGCATCCCTCCTTCCAAAATACCCCATTTGGCTCGGCTCATGCGCTTGTTGGTCCACACCCGATTCTTTGCTCTCGAGAAAATCGAAAATGACAACCCGGAAAAGGAACGGAGAGAACGAGAACAAGAAGGCTATGTGCTGACCCTTTTCTCGAATCTCCTCCTCAAGGGCGTGGAACCCACGCTGAGGCCGCTCGTGCCTTTTACGATAGACCCGCTCAACATGAAAACGTACCAGTTTCTCAGTACGTGGTTACAGCAAGGGAAAAGTAGTAGTAATACTACTACTGCTATTCCCACCTCCACCTGCACTACCGTCTTCGAAGCTGCCCATGGGGCGCCGTTCTTCGAATTCGTGGCTGGCAACCCGGAGTTCGGTGCCTTTTTCAATGAGTGTATGGCCAGCGACACTGGGCTCACCATGGCCATCGTGCTCAAGAGCGACTGCGGGCATGTTTTCCAAGGGCTGCGATCGTTGCTTGACGTGGGAGGCGGCACCGGAGCAGCTGCCGAGGCCATCGCCCGCGCATTTCCGCACATCAAGTGCAGCGCGTTTGATCTTCCTCACGTGGTGGCAAGTGCTCCGAAGAGGAAGAACGTCACTCTACTTGCTGGCGACATGTTCCAGTCCATACCCTCTGCTGATGCCTTTTTACTTAAGGTAATATATTTCCATTCTCTTAATTGCACAAATTCGCATGGAGTTTGTGTACAAGTAGTGTTTATTTATTTATTTTTTTCATTTTTGCCATCACTATAATTTTTTTAACATTCAATCCTCTAAAAATATTCATCCAAACTTATTATTTATGATGCCAAACTCAACTATCTTGAAAACTTTTGCGCTTTGGCGCCGGCTAGGGCATAGCTCCGCTGGTAACTTAGTCCGGATTTCGAGGTCTCCCATGTCAGTAGTATGTTTACAGTAGGAAATTTACAGTACATGGCGTGACATGTTCCAATGCACTCAGGTGCCCTTTCTTTGAGTGCGCCATGATGCAAAAGTTTATATTTTAAATTGTTTTAAAAATTTTTATATACGATTGTTAATCTAAGTATATTTAATATTGTTATCGAAAAATATATTTAATATGTGTATCAAATTTTATTATTTTTTATATTTTTAAATATTTTTAAGATTTATGAAAATTAGTGGCTTTTAATTGTTAAATTAAAAAATATCACTGATTTTAAAAAATACAAAAAAATTTACAAATATCCAAAGATAGTAAAATTTGATCACATGTTAATACACTTAGAGTATTAATTGTATAAAAAAATTTCAAAAATAATAAAATATAAATTAAATACACCTGGGTGCGTTGAGCCTAAGTCCACCCAGAATCAATCGCATCTCACACATGAATTGCAAAGATGTATTTGGATGACTTGAGTTGTAGATAAAAGCCATAAAAAAAATAGTTTTATATCACTCTCAAAACATATTACAAATTCGTAACATACATTTCTTCAATTAAATTGTTATTTTCCACCATAAAATATTCGCATATTAATTTACAAAAGTCGTTGACAATAGAAAAAGCAATCACTTCTATTCATCACTTTATGCAAATATTTTGTTTGGAAAATCATTCGCCATAGATATATGTTTTAAAATTTATTTTAAATGTTGGCTTTTAAATTTCATTCCATCAAGGTTAAGCGCAGTGTAAACAAAATGGCGAGTTTTCCAAATTAAAGAAAAGGTTCATATATCAGTATTTGTTGTAAAATAAGATTTTAGGAAATTTGCAAAATTATATCCTCCTCGGAAGTCTGAAATAACAATTAAAATTGCATGTCCTAATCATAATTATATAGTTCCTAGATCCACTAGGCTACGAAGCTCGTTAGAATTCGACCGGCCAGAAAAATGAATACATATATGGCAGAGGTGCCTAATTATGAAAGAGAATATGGACTGCAGACGCCAGTAAATAGAGGTGCGGCAAAAAAGTATTTTACGGTTTTTTCAAATATCAGGTTTCACCCTCATCTCAAAGTATCAATAACTTTTTGAAAATCCCAAATATACCCGCAACGAATTTCAAATATATCTACTACATTTGCATTTAATTTTAAAAATGCCCATTTTGTGAGTTAATGTCATCAACTAATGTACGAAATTACTAATATATCTTTCAAATTTAGGATAAGATTAAAAAATTGAATGTCACAACTGTTGATGCCCTAATAGCATATGAGCTCTAAATTTAAAGAGCATTAATATCTTCTTTCTTTCTATTTTATTTCATCACCTATTATTTTATAATAGGTATATTTTGAGCATTTATAAAAAAAAAAATTAACTAATTCTTTTTTAGGGAATGAGCATTTTTTGAATAAAATGCAAATGTAGTGGATATATTTGAAATTTTGAAAACATTAGGGATATATTTAGAATTAGCAATAAACATGGTAAGTATACTTGGAAAAAGCCTATTTTTATGTTAAACGTAGTCTACAAACTAACCAATTATAGTCTTTGTATCTCAAGAGAGATACAAGCTCCCACAATCTAGCAAGGGAGACACAACTCAAAATATAATAACGCAAACAACATAACCCCCACAATTTAATGAAGGGGACCTAACACCTATCTGGTTTCACAATCGAGGTCCTACTACTAAGGGAGCATAGTCCTTGCCACCTACACTAATCGCAGGGAATGAAAAAGGCCTTATTTTTAATTATGCACCTCTATTGATCTTTTTCCTGCAAAATTTGACAATATTCAAATTGATTTGTTGCTTATTTGAAAATTAATAAAATTGCTATGACCTTCCTTTTTGCAAAAATTCTTCAATGCTTAAATTTTTTTGGTATCTTATTTTAAGTTTTTAAAATCAATAAAATGGGCATGATCTTCCTCTATGTGAAATTTAACAAATTTTGAATTTATTCATAATTCACAAAAAATAAAAAATTATCAAATTTTACAAACAGAAATATCTTTTTGGGATTCACGTATCCAAATTATAAAAGTGGATAAATATTTTTTGGCTATGCTATTTACAATCCCTCATGAAGGAATAATAATTTGCATGAGACTTTCCTTCATCATGGAACACATATATAGGGATATACGTACGGTAATAATCTAACAAGGCCAACCTTACTTAAGTTTAAATAACATCTATATATTTTTGAAAAGTTCCTTCCCTTGTAAACTCAGAGGGCAAAAATTTCATGCACGAGACGTAGGTGAAGGTTTGGGAATTTTGGGGGAGACGGTGACGAAATTCCATCCGAGGTTGAGGAAAGGCAGGAAAGGTAGAAACGAAGCTCAACCTTTTAATTGGTAAATGGCCCTATGAGAGGAGGAATTACTTCTAAGAGAGATTCAAACCCTAGCCATTAAAGAGTAGAGTTTCCCAAAAATAGATCTAGAAGGTAAACTATTGGTGATCTACTCAATCCGGTCATCACAGTCCTATAATTGGGAACTCTTTAAGGCATCCTTGGACAGGCTCTAGAAGACAAAATCATCCTTCTTGATTCTGGAAGTCGTAGATAATCTCTACAAAGTCTCTTTCGGAGTGGAAGAAGACAAAATACATATCTTAGAAGGTAGGCCTTGGATATACGACTGTAAGCTCATCCTCATGGAAGACCTAAATTAGCCTACGACAAGAGAGAGAAGGTAAATCTTTTTACTTCTCCCCTATGGCTAGTTATTAGAGAAACATCATTTCTGATAAATCAAATTATATTGGGACACACTATTTGTAGTTCGTTCAGCAAGTGCTATGAAGTGGTGCCAACACTTCTAGAGATTAGGGTAAAAGTGGAAGTCGATGTGAGAGAACCCATTAGATGGGGGATATTTGTGAAATGTGGACTATCTGAGAGAAGGTGGTTTCCATTCCAATATGAGAGCCTCCCAGTATTTTGTTACTTTTGCAGGAAAAAGGGACACCCATTCAAGGAATGTGAAGACTTTGAAGGAACGGACGAACAAGTGGAAGCAAATTTTTGATATGCCCCAACTAGATAGTGGGGTTTAAGCCAATGTACTTGAGAGGAGAGAAGATCCAAGAAATAAGATTATTCCCAAAGGCCTACTACACAGACATCAAATTGTGTCAAAAGGATACTGAATATACAATTAATATGGACAATGACGACGTAGGGGAGGGTTCGCAGATGACGGAAGAAGGAAAAAAAAGAAAGATGAGGGGTTCCTTAGCCGAGTGTTGACAGAGATGAAGAACCGAAGGATTAATAGGAAAGATTAATTAGACAAAGAGGGACTTTTTGAGGAATGTGGAGAGGAAGAACAAAATAAACAATCGTGGAGATCACCTAAGAGAGAGGGGGGAATAATGGGAAAGGAGAATGAAAGACTAATGGGGGGTTAAAACGGAGAGGGGGGCATGGACTAGTACAACGAAAAGGGGAGTATGGAAGTCATAGGGGATAGACAGATGAAAAAAGAAAGGAGGGAGTGTACTCTAGGGGAGATGGCAAAAATGAGAGAGTAGGGGGCAATAAGGGCAGGGAAATGGGAAGGGTGAGGGGAAGCAATATAAGGAAGGGAACGAACTACAAATGCTACTAAAAGTTACTAACTTCAATACAAGGGAAGCAAGGCACGAAGGGTGGAGGGGGGGGAGAAGGAACAATTGGAGGTGGAAGGAGCTATCGACCACACCAAATAGTGGGGGAGAAGGAAGGCTATATGGAACAGTAGGAAGTGGAAGAGGGTGGTAGGGAACAGCAACAAGGAGAATTAGTGGGGAATTTCTTTAATAGCACATAAGGGATCTGCATAAAGGAAGATATGTGAGGTAGTAGGTATGGAGGAGGGAAGTTTGAGGTAGGGAAAAGAGAAGAGGTCAAGAAGTAAGGGGAGTGGTGAGTTGGGACTAGATTGCGTTGAGGTGGAGGTTGAGACTTCCTCTCAATTGCTGTCGATTTGGGAACCCACGAACAATTCAAAATTTACTTGACTTGGTTCAAAAGAAAGTTCCCAACATTGTCTTCCTTTGTGAAACAAAGAGGACAAGAGCTAAAATGGGAATCATTAGAAGGAAGATGGGGTACAACTACTGCTTTCTAGTGGAATGTGAAAGGAGGAGGGGCTTAGTGGTGTCATGGAGTGAGGGGTGGAATGTTGAGATATGCAAGTATTCAAAAAACCATATTGATGTGTGAGTATCAACACAGTTAGGAATCAAAGTAGACACTGATGGGGTTTTACAGGAACCCAAAAACTGGCCAAAGAAGTTACTCTTGGGAAGTCTTGAGGAATCTACACAACCAATGAGGTGTGGTTTGGGCATTTATTAGGGATTTTAATGAGGTGTTGGGCATTTCAAAGGCCAGGAGTAGGAGACTCGGGCCTTAAATGTAGATGAAGAGCTTCAGAGGGGCTGTGGACTACTACAATCTAATTGATTTAGGTTTGTAGCACTAGCCATGCCATGGAGGAATAACAGGAAGTTGCAGAGAGAGTAGAAGCTAAACTCTATTGAAACCTTGTAAATCCTAAATGGCTTAATACACACCTTTTGAAAAAGTGTAGGACTTGGGAATTGCTACATCTGATCATTATCTTGTGATGCATAAGTTGGACTCTAGCAGGGGACAAAATGTTTAGGTGCAAAGAATTTAAATATGAATTCTTTTGGGCTAGGGATGGGAAGGCCCATCAGGTGATCTGAGGGATTTAGAGATGTGGCCAAAATTGATGAATTAGAGCAGAAACAAATACGAACACATCAAATTAGCCATCGACAAAAGCCAGGAGGCACTTCAGAAGTTGAACTATGAGGACCCATCAGACAAAAGGGATAACAAGGTTAAATTAGTGGAGAGAAGGATCAACATGCACCTTGAAGATGAAGAAATCATTTGGAAACAACAATCAAAAGTTCATTAGCTAGATCTGGATGATAGGAATATGAGGTTTTTCCATAGAATGGCTGAATAGATAGCTCCAACACATAAATGCCACCACAATCATCTTGGTGCCAAAAAAACTTAGAGCAAATAGCTTATTAAACTTCACACTGATTAGCTGGTGCAAGTAACCTATAAAATAGATGCAACGATCCTAGCAAATAGATTGAAAGGCTGCCTCAAAAGCATCATCTTGAACTAGCAAAGTGCGTTTATACCCATGCACCTTATAATAGATAATATGCTCTTAGCATTTGAGACACTCCACAACTTAAGAGGAAGAAAAAGAGTAAAAAGGAAGCAATTGCTGTCGAGCTTGATATGTCCAAACATATGATCGGTGGAATAGGAGTATCTCTTCATTGTGATGAGGAAGATGAACTTCAATGAGTGATGAATTGATTGGATCAAGGGTTGCCTCACCTTGGTGAGATATAGGGTGATAGTGAATGGCAAGAAGGCTGAGATGTTTACCCCACATAGGGGGCTTTGACAGGAAGATCCCTTATCACCATACCTCTTCCTTATCTATGTGGAAGGATTCTCAGCCCTCATTTCTGAATGATAGAGGAAAAAATGGTTATCTGGCATTCACATATCAAGAAAGGGATATTTAGTCACCTACTTATTCTGCACTGATGACACTCTTATTTTTCTACAAGCAAAGATACACGAGGTTGGGAGAATGCTGCAACTTCTAAAAACATACGAGAGTGCTTGGGGCAGGTGGTTATCATTGAGAAGATAGTTCTATTCTTTAGCACTAACATGGGTGTAGAAAAAAGAGGGGAATTCAAATCATTGTTGGGAACTAGTGGGAAGGAAATTGAAACCTATTTGGCTATTAGCATGGCTCAGGAAATCCTAAAGGGTAGTCTTTAAAAATATCAAAGAACGGATCTAGAAAAAGATTAAGGGTGGAAGGAGAACCTACTTTCCTTGGGAGGTAAGGAAGTCCTAATTAAAGTCATGGCTCAAGCCATTCTCATGTACACCATGAGTTTGTTTCTTTTTGCTAAAAGCTTTTGTAAAGAGATTGATAGCTCATTGAGTAAGTCATGGTGGGGCAAAAATTAGGTGGGGGGGGGGGTGGGAAGGACGATGAGCTGGGTGGCATAGAGGAAAACGTGCAATTCAAACGGAGCTTGGGGATTGGGGTTTAAAGACCCTATAGATTTCAACTATGCGACGCTAGCCAAACAAGCATGGAGAGTGCTTTCTAACACAAAGTCTCTCTGTCATCAGGTGCTATGAGCTAAGTATTTGAGGAATGACAATTGGTAGAAGTGCGAGGTGAGAAACTCTTACACATGGAGGTGCAACCTCAATGCTAGGAAGATATTGGTTGAGGGGGATAGATGGAGAGTAGGAAATGGAACAAAAGTCAAGAAGCGGGGCCTCTACCATCAAACATTTCTAGAGAGGATGTGAAAGTGTGTGAGTTTATTGATGTTGCTATTGGCTCCTTTTGTCAATAGTTTTTTTGGGCTTTTAATACAAAAATTCATTCATAAAAAAAAGCATCTACATATTTTCATGATCAAGGTGCAACTAAGGCTTATGTAATTTGAGTTCTCTTAAAAGCTTAACTCTATTTATAGACTCAAAAAATCTTACTTGTTTATGAAATTTATGCTCGGGTTGAGATTGGAGTTTGAATACATTCTCTCAACAATATATATTTGTTGTTGATCTTATATTATTCAACTACAAAATTTATTTATATTTTAAACCAAAAAAAGGCTAAAAAGTACGGTAAAACTAAAAGAAGCAAACCTCATTGAGATATTCTCTTTGCATCAAATAGATTTGTAGCATTGTTGGAGAATAAAGAGGTACAATTTTTTCTATTTTGCATTTCAAGGATTGCAAATAACATTGAGGAACATAATTTAACGGGTTATTAATTATTTTAGGCGGGTGATTTTAATGAATAAATATTATTTTATTGTAAGATTAGCTTGGAGTTATGTATCTTAGTTTTAATACTAAATCATATGATAGTATATTAATATAAACAGTGGAGGAATAAGATTTTGCCTCAATCCATGATATAATATAATAGTTTACTTTGCCTCAATCCAGCCCCAAACTTACATAAGGCTGACAAAGTACTGGCAATCACAAATCCGAAACACGATTTTTTGTCTTGGATCTTTTTATTTTGTGAACTGTTTCAACCGGATTCAGTCAGTATTAGCGGTTGGACCAATGTTTTGGCGGTTCAAGCGGTTTATATCTATAGGGCCAGACAAGCTATAATTAAACCGGATTCTGGTCCAGTCCAGTTTTGACAGCGTTAATATTACCCCACTTAAATGCCCACTAAGCCCATGTGAATGGCTAGTGAAAAGCTTCTCGGTAATACCCAAAAGTAGGGTGGATTCTAATCTCACCTAGACATCTCATCTGCAACTTGAGCTCATAAAATTCAAGTTTATTTCAATCCTAATTTTAATTTTATTTATAAAACTTAAACCTTATATGCGAAAATCATATTTAAATTAAATTTCGAGATGGAATTTAGATTCATGAATTAATATTTTATATAAGAGTGATAAGTTTAGAATTTCATATAAACATAAAATAATAATAATAATAAATCATGTAAGTAAAAATAATAATACATAATTAAATTATATTTTAAAAATATAGTAATATAGAGAATATTTCTTGAAGAAAATTTAATCAAAATCAAGAAAAAAGAAGGAAATTAATGAACATAAAAGTAAATTATACTTATAATAAAATGATAGAAATATAAATATAAATATAAATAATATACTTATTCATAATAGGATAACAATATAGCAAATATTTATTCAAACATAAATATGAATAATACAAAATGCATAAGTATAAAGAAATATTATTTTGATAATATATATAATATATTTTATAATAAATATAAAAAGAAAATTGGGCTCGAGTTCAATTGAATTCTTCATATTTATAATTGGATCTTTCAAGTTCAAGTTTTTTAAACTTAAATTGTGAAAAATAAGTTTCAACACTATTGAAATTCAAGTTTAAGCTCAATCCAGCTCAGGTTAAGATCTCATTTTATACTCATCAACAATTCCATATGCAAAACTCTTGAAAGAACCTTTGGAACTTATCCATTATTTCATATACATAACTCTTGAAAGAATCTCTCTTTAAAAAAAAAAAAAGACTATTGAAAGAATCTTTGTAACTCATCCATAATTCCATATATATAACTCTTGAAAGAATCTCTTGACTCTTTCGGTAGTAATAAACATTGATTAACAAGCATGCATACTAACCAATATTGCGATTTGCAGAGTGTGCTACATGACTGGAATGATGAAAAGTGCGTTATGATACTGAAACGGTGCAAAGAATCCATGCCTTCAAGAGAGGAGGGAGGGAAAGTGATTCTTATAGAAATGGTTATGAACGATATCAATGGTGGCAGAGGTGCTGAGAAAGAAACAGAGATACAGTTGGCTTTTGATGTATGGATGATGATGGACACCAATGGACGGGAGAGGGGTGAAAAGGAATGGCGAAACATCATCTTTGCTGCGGGTTTTGCCAACTATAAAATCACACCAATCAATGTCACCTCTGCCATCATCGAAGCTTATCCTTAATTGTTCGAAATTCTGCTTTATTTTACTGTCTTGTATGCGTTTTCCATTACGTGACTTGCTTCTAAGAAACTCTTTTTCTTTATAATCTCAAGTTCTCTTCATCTTTTGTATTTAATATTATTTATATTATCATGAAAATCTCTCCTTTGTTTAGTATCAATGTATATAAGTTCTATTTATAAATATATAAAATTAATGTAATAAAATAGTTTAATGCAAAAATATCAATTTTAAAGTAGTATTTTCAATAACAAAACCATCTACAATATCATTTCTATATGAATAAATAATTCTATAAAATAATATTATATTCCAATACATGTGCAAATGAATCTAAGTATTTTTATAATTTACACATAAATAGATATGTTTTTGAGCAAATGTAGTTCATGAACATATTTGATTTGGATGAAATTTGGTTTCTTAATTAAATAAATAATATTAAATACAATGAATGGATTAGATTTTTCAGTAATGATTAAGATTTTAAATTTTAAAAAGTTATATGACTCCGCTTTTATACAACTTAGTTATATAGAAACAAAATTGTTTAATTATTTCCTTTGATACTTGTAGAGAGTTTAACTTAGGCCGGGCTAAGCTCAAATCTAGTCCCCCAAATTTAATTTCCAATGGTGTTAAAAAAGTGTTATAACTCACTTTTCTACAATCCAAGCCCGATGAATCCAATTTGTAAATATAATAGAGTTATGATTTAAGAAACCTGAACTCGAGCCCAATTTTCATTTTATATGTATTATAAAATATATTATATAAATAATATTTATTAATATTTTGTGTATTTATATTATTTATATTTAAACACATGTTTGGCATATTACAATTATATTAAAAATATTAAAAATAAAGTATATTATTTTTGTTTATATTTATATTTTATTTCTATCATTTAATTTTACATCCATTAATCTTCTTCATTTTTCTTATTTTTGATATTAATTTTTTTGGAAATATTATTTATATTGCTATATTTTTTTAAAAAAATATATATAGTTTGGCCATATATCTATTTATCTTGCTAAACAAACTGTTAAAGCGTCAACCCAAAAATTGTTGAAGTTTCAAACCAAAACAGTTGAAGTTTGAAACTAAATCAATTGAAGTTGCAAACCAAAACTGCTGAAGTTT
>JAXCLR010000063.1:4397429-4420947 GCA_035584095.1 Annona squamosa | reverse complement strand
TCATCTTTATGTCTTTTGTTGCCCTGAAGGGTCTAAGATGTTTAGTTAATTAAATTTATTAAACAAAGAGAGAATAACATAATTTTTTCCTCTTATTATAGAAATTGCATTATTAAAGAATATTATATTTTAGTTCTGCTCAAAGTTAGCTATAATTTAATATTTATCAATAATTAACTAGAACTACATAAACGTAGAAAATTTTCTATCCGAAGGTGGGGATTTCTTGACTTTGTGTATTTGTAATTAATTATTGAATATTATTGCTTATCATAGCATTATGGAATATAATCATGCATTGTGTGATTAATTTTAAAATTTGGCTATGATTAATTATTGTTAATGGAATTGTTACATAATATTTTATCTAAATCATATTGGTAACGTGAGCTTAATCATTTTTTGTTTTAGCAATGGCTCCTATTTCTCAATCTCATCTATCTAATATCACGACATTGAATGGATTAAATTATTCTGATTGGTATGAGCAATTATTTATTACCTTAGGATGTTTGGACCTAGATTTAGCCCTTTGTATTGCAAAACCTAGTGACTTAATGCTTGAAAGTATTGATAGTTAGAAGTTTCAATTTGATAAATGGGAGTGTTCCAACAAGTTGTCTGTTATGATTATAAAGAGTACAATTGAAAGGAATATTAGGGGGCTCTATTTCTGACCCTGAAGATGAAAGTTCCAAAACTTATCTTGACTTAATTAAGAAAAAATTTAGTAGGTCAGATAAAGCATTGGCTAGAATGCTCACTAACAAATTGACCTCAATGAAATATGATGACATTTGTGGAGTGCGAAGGCACATAATGAAAATGTCAAATATAGTTGGGAAACTTAATGAATTAGGGATGAAATTCCCTGACTCTTTCCTGGTTATATTTGTCTTAAACTCACTTTCATCTTAGTTTTCACATTTCAAAATCTCTTATAACGCACAAAAGGAGAAAATGGACTTTAAATGAATTAATATCCATTTGTGTACAAGAGGAAGAGAGATTAAAGCAGAATGAATCAATGACAATCTATTTCACATCGACTTCTAAGCAGTACAAGTTAAAGAAAGGAAACGGGAAGAATAAATTCCCATTAAAGAAAGGCTTAGATGATGGATCAAAAAAGTCTGCTGAGAAGTGTCATTTCTGTAAAAAGAAAGGATATTTTAAGAAAGATTGTCTCAAGCAGAAGAGTTGGTTCGAAAAGAAAGGTAATAATTATGTACACGTTTACATTGAAACCAATTTCATAAATGTATCATCTAATTTATAGTGTATTGACTTTGCTGTTACTATCCATATTTCAAACTCTTTGCAGGCATTCTATTAAACTCACAACCCAAAACCGCATGAGTCATCAATCTTAATGGGCAATTTGACCAAGTCTAAAGTCAAAGTAGTAGGAAATTGCAGGCATCGCCTTGACACAAGGCATTTTTTAGAACTGCATGATGTTTTCTATGTTCCATCCATTTTTAAAAATTTAATTTCTTTGCCAAAACTTGATGTAATGGGTTATTCTTTTAGTTTTGCAAATTCAAAGTTTTTTTATTTAAAGATTCTATTTTAGTTGAAACTGGAACATTGTTTAATGGTTTATATCAAATAAGTGCAGATTATTCATTTATTAATTATTCATCTACCTTAAATGTATGTGCTGGTACTAAACGTGGTATGATTGATAAAAATTCTTCCATGTTGTGGCATAAAAGATTAGGTCAAATATTGAAATAGAGGCTATTAAGATTAGTAAAAGATGGGGTGCTACCTACTCTAGATTTTACTAATTTTAACATATGTATCGATTGTATTAAAGAAAAATAAATCAAAACTCAGAAAAAGAGTGCCATAAAAAGCAATGGACTTTTAGAATTGATCCACACCGATATTTGTGGTCCATTCTTATCATGTATTGGAGATGAAAAGTACTTTATCACGTTTATTGATGATTTCTCTTGTTATAATTTAATTTTCTTATTACATGAAAAGTTTGATTCTTTGAACACTTTTAAAATATTCAAAGAGTTAGTAGAAAATAATTTGGATAGGAAAATTAAAGTTGTGACATCTAACAGGGGTGGTAAATATTATGGTAAACACGGTTAATTAGGTCGAATCCCTGGTCCATTTGCTAAAGTTCTAGAAGAGAATGGTATTTAACCTCAATATATGATGCCTGGAACTCCCCAACAAAATAGTGTTGCTGAAAGGAGAAATCGTACTCTCATAGCTATGGCGAGAAGTATGATTAACAACTCATCCTTACCATCGTTTTTGTGGAGTGAAGCCTTGAAAACTGTTATTTATTTTCTCAATAGAGTTTCCAGTAAAGTTGTTCCTAAAACTCCATTTGAGTTATGGTCTAGCAAAAAACCCAGTTTGAGGCATATGCATATTTGAAGTTGTCAAGCAGAAGCAAGGATACTCAACACACAAGAAAAGACATTGGACCCAAGGACTATTAGTTGTTTCTTTATTGGGTATCTAGAATAGTCTAAAGGATATAAATTTTATAGTCAGTCTCATAATACTAGGATCATTGAAACCGGAACAGCTTGGTTTATTGAGAATGGTGAAAATAGTGGGAGTACAACTCAACGAAATGTGGAATTTGAGGAGATCAAAGACCTTTACTCTGGTTCATTACTAATAAATGCAAGAACTAAGATTGTTGATCATAATATGACAGATTAACAACCAAAAATTATTGTACAACCCACGAAAGAAACTAATAATGAATCGATATCAATTCCAAATGACGTTCATCAATATGATAATGTAAAACATGTTAATGAGCCAAGAAAGTCTAATAGAATAAGGAGACCTGCTATTTCAGATGACTACATTATATATTTGGAAGAATGTACCGATGATCCTTGTATTGAAAATTTTCCATTGACATTCAAAGAAGCCATTAATAGTGAAAAGTCTAAATTATGGATCAATGCTATGAAAGACGAATTGAAATCTATATTTCAAAATAAAATTTGGGATCTTATTATGTTGCCTAAAGGGAGCAAACCTATTGGTTGTAAGTGGATATTCAATACCAAACGGGACCCTAAGGGTAATGTAGAAAGATATAAGGTCAAACTTGTTGCCAAAGAATTCACTCAAATAGAGGACATTGATTATAATGAGATATTTTCACCAGTCTCCAGAAAAGACTCATTCAGAATCATTATGGCATTAGGGACTTACTTTGACTTAAAGTTACACCAAATTGCTGTAAAGACGACATTCCTGAATAGGAATTTAGAAGAAGAGGTGTACATGATGCAGCATGAAGGATTTGAAATGGAACAAAAGGAAACATTAGTATGTAAATTAAAGAAATCTATATATGGACTTAAACAAGCTTTCCGACAGTGGTATTTAAAGTTCAACAAAGTTATCACTTCCTTTGAATTTACAGAAAATATTGGTGACCAATGTATATATCTAAACTTAAATGAGAGCAAGTTTATATTTCTAATTCTATAGGAATTGAGGTCCATCGAAATAGGCCTAAAAAACTTTTAGGGTTATCATAGAGGGCGTATATTGATAAAATTTTAGAAAGATTCCAAATGTTCAACTACTCATCATGTGAAGTGTCAATTTTTAAAGGTCAAAAATATGGTTTATATCAGTATTCACAAAATGAGATTGAGAAACGGGAAATGAGGTCAATCCCATATGTTTCTGCCCTTGGGAGCATGATATATGTGCAAGTTTGCACACGTCTTGACATCAGTTATGCAATGTGATTACTTGGAATATATCAAAGCAATTCAGGAATTGAACGTTGGAAAGCAGTAAAGAAAGTGATGAGATATTTCCAATAAACTAAAGATTATGAGCTCACGTATGCAAAAATCGATCAATTAGAAGTGATCAGTTACACAGATTTAGATTATGCTGGTTGTACATATAGCAAAAGATTCACATCAGGTTATGTTTTTTTATTAGCCCGTGGAGCAGTTTCATGGAACAGTGAGATACCAAATCGTGTAGTTGACTCTACCATGGGACCTGAATTTGTCAGCTGTCATGAAGTATCCTCACATGCACTTTATTTGAGAAAATTTATCTCAGAGCTTAAAATTATGAATTCTATCTCTAGGCCTCTGAGAATCAGTTGTGACAATTCATCAGCGATTAGCTTCTCCAATTATAGAAGAATTACTGGCGCTAATAAGCATATTGATGCTAAGTTTATGTCAGTACAAGAAAGGATTACTGATCATCTAATATCGATTAGTTTTGTTAGTACTACTGACATGATTGCTAATTCCATAACTAAGGCTCTAGCGCCTAAGGTTTTCTTTGGACATATAAGAAATATGGGTCTTGTTATATGGGACAATTATTGATGTGATCGATATATTTTGAAATCTTATGTTGGATGATTATTTTTTTGTTTCATTAAGGTATTTTGTAATAATTTTATGTGATTTGGAAACAAAAAATTTAATCGATTTGATATTATTGCCGGACATTAAAATCACATAATTGTAAATCTATCATTAAGAACTTAGTTAAGCAAGTTTGTTAATATCGTAGTGTATGGAAGGAAGTATGTTACTTATTATATATAACCGCCATGATTCATATTGACAAATTTTTCTTAACTTAAGTATTAAAGTTGGATTTCAAATGAGTGTACTCATCTGGTAATTTTTTAAAATGTTAAATCCAAGGATTGTATTTAAAGTATAATTTTTCTTTTTTTTTAATTTTATTTTAATTAGGCCAAGTGGGAGAATGTTAGAATTAAATTCCTATAAAGGTGTCCTATTTAAATAAGAAGTCTTTGGATTTAAAGATAGCCCAACGTATCTGAGATACGTATGCAATCCGAGTCCAGGTAGAACTATACTTCTACTAAGAGTTATGATGGGAATGACTCTATATATAGAAGAGTCTGGGTCCCTCTCTCACACATGCACATCACAAGTTGTTCCCATTTACCGCTAGTATCATAGGGAGAAGTGCTCAGAGAGAAGACCTCGTACTCTACTCAGTCTACAGGTGGAATCTACATACACATGGATTCAGGTACGCTTTTGCATCACATGATTTCAAACAAATTTATCCAGATCTCATTCAATTCATCCTCAAAAAATACATATCAACTCTATAAAAAATAAGCTTTATAAGAGATCTCGATACATTACGCATTTAAATGCATAAAAATTTAATTTGATATTTCTTACTAATTGGAATAATAATTCATATACCCTGATGGACCAAAATTTCTTCTCATTATGTCAAGCACCAACCCTACATTGGATTTATACCCAAGTCCTGTCATCTAAAACATCAACATAGTTAATGTGAATTTGGGCCAACTCTGTAAGCAGGATAGGGGCAAAACTCAAATATTAAACCAAACAAACATCATTTTCGTAAAATAAATCAAACACCAAATATCTCAAAAATTCACATAGTCACTCATACTATGCTCATGCAATGCAAATGTTCATCCTCCACATCACGATCATGTCATCTAGATCATTAGGTAGACTCATCGTCAACAAATATCTCACGCGGCTATACTGCAGTATACCGCAACTGCTTTTATTATCCAGCTTGCCTAGAGAATTATCATATATCATATTCAACATGAAATAATGTATTCATACATCATGTTCGTACTCATATGCTTATTTTAAATATATCCATCGAACCCAAGTAATTTGGTGGCTAAAAAAATTATAAATCCATCATCATCTCAAAATAAAATTTTCATAATCAACTCAATTAAATAATTAAATCCAAAAAATAAATATCTCAAGAAATGAGTTTTCATAAAAATCTTAAATAAAACATCCAACTCATCACAAAAAATCCATGCCCAAAAAACAAATATCCATCAACATCCATAAGCATCCAAATAAAAGCGAAAAATTTCTACTTACTTCTTATGCAAAAATTCCAAATCTCCAACTCTGGGCATTACAAGATTCTAATATCTTTTTACTTTAATCTACATCCAAATATCAATAATATTTTAGAAATAACTTTCTTTGATTTCATCCTCAAATACCCTATTTTTCTCATTCTAAATTTACAAACATCTATTTAGAGACACCCATCTTTAACGTCACCTCAAATTTTCTAAAATAATTGGTCTTTCACAAATCATTCTAAAATTATTTGTTTACGTTCCATGGCCATATTTCATCTCCATAGAAAATCTGTCTCCATTACCCTATAAGGATTTAAAATTTCTAATCATAACATCTCAATTTCATACTAAATTTCTTCCGCACATTACAATATATTACATAAAATGCAATAAATAAGAAAAACATAGAAGATGAGAAAGGAAATCGCTTACCAAAATTTCCACCACATTTCCTCAAATCCTCCAACTTTAAACTTAATTCAAAAATCCAAATCCTCCTTGAAGTTCTCTCTCTCTCTCTCTCTCTCTCTCTCTCTCTCTCTCTCTCTCCTCTTCGTTTCTTCTTTCTTCCTTGCATTTTTTCCCTTGCTTTTTTTTTTTTTTTGGTAAAAAGGGCCGCGTCTTTTCTTTCTTCCTTGCATTTTCCCCTTGCTTTTGTGTTTTTTTTTCCTCGTAAAAAAGGCTACTGGAAAGTCATCTTGCAGCTTAGGGAATTTGAAGGGTTTCATGATATGCTCAAAATAGTCCCTAACTTTTACAAAATTTTAGAATAGTCCATTCATGCTAAAATATATATATAATTATATTTTGGGGTTTTACAATCTACCCACCTTATAAAAATTTCGTCCTCAAAATTTACTCTATACAAGATGGAAACATCTTCCATTTCATTACTAATAAAATGTCATCAATTCTAACTTCATTAATCTTCTATATTCTCATATGCATTAACAATTGAATAGTTGGATAGCAAAAAAATCAACTCCTCATACCTCAATAATTGAACATAATATCAGAAAGAAAAGCTTCGAGTATTAAAACCTATTCACCTTACTTGAAGTTTTACCTCCAAGCACAAGGTTCAAAACATATCTCAATTAATTCAACCTATATTTATCAAATTTGTTATAAGTTACATTTTAGTACATATGTTCTCAAGCATTTGTAAAGCATTGCTCACATCGTCAAGGTTCTGTATATTCATTTGTACATGATTTTTACACATTAGGCCTCACTTAGGCATTTCATGACATACCTCATAGAGAACGTATCAAAATCATATCAAAATCATTCAAAATCCATGGGAATCCATCCAATTACAATCTCATGCAAAGTCATTTCTAATAGCATCTAATCTCTCATTTATAGGGTTTTATGCAAAATTTCAAATTCTAATAACCCTACATTTTCTACAAAAATAACTAATCACAAAATTCATCTCAATGCATATTGATTTATGAGAAATTATCTCTAATCACCTCCATTTTCCACATGTACATGCATTTTCACTAAAACCTTTAATTTCCAACATCGTATGTTCTCTAAACATGCCCCAACATCATAAAAAATTATGCAAATCATTCGACAAAGCCAATGTCCTAAATAACCATGAAAATAAATCATTTCCAATCAAAATACAAGCTTGGATTCAAAAGAAATCAACATACGTATCCCAGATTTGATTTTTCCTCAAAATCTTTAATATCCCAAAAGCTACGTTCTCAAAATTATCATCTCAAATTCATTATCAAATTTCCTAAGCACACTTCAGTTATGATTAATATCGCTCTCATGCAAATCATGAGTCTTGTCAAGGATTCTTGATCATTTTTACTCTTTTAGTTCTTTCAAGCTAAGCTATATAACTAGGCTCATTTCCATTATTTTACTAAATCTATTATTCAAATCTCTCATCTAGTTCTCAATAATTAGAACTTGCACATTTTTCATAACTCAAAAATCTTTCACTTATTCAATCCTTGATTTATAAAAATTATACTATCCTATGGCTTCTTGGGATATATTATACATATCATCATTATATCTTTACTAATACCAATAGTATTACATTTTAACCTCTCATAAAAAAATTTTTCCTCAAAACTTGTACATCAAATCATTCCAAGACATGGATTTCAGATTATTTCTCTCATCAAACATTTAAGACGCTCGCAATTCAGTCACTTCAATCAAGATCCCCTCTTCATGAAGCTATTATACACAACTTTGCTTATTATCTTACGAGATAAACACATTTTGCAACTCACGACAATTAACTTTGCATTTCCTATCAACCCATTATCATCATTGTTGATCATCATAAATTATCAACTCATAGTAGATTCATTATTAATCATGAACAATTCAACCAACTCAAGGGCCTAAGCCTCTTAACATTCAGTCGATCAATATCTGCCCCACACATTCCATCCCATCCATGACCAACTTGGATCCTAAATTCCTCAAATTTTAAATCATCCAGTCCACATAGTAGATTCATCATTAATCATTCAAATTCGTTAACTCATGTAACATTCGATCATGTACTAATCAAGCACAAAGAGTAGAATCTCTAATCGAAATTTTGCAGTCAAGCCTCTATAACCAATACTGTGAATTTGATTCCCAAAATCAAAGAAAAAACCAAAACTCAAACCAAAAAGCAAGCCCTCAAATATCCTCAAGTCATCAATCACAAACCATTACTGAAGACTAATTACTCCAAATCAATCTAGCATCTTGAACTAATACTAAGGATCAACCTCTCCATTTGAATTACAGCCAAAGTTAATACCAAGGATCAACTTTCCCATCTCAATCATATCTCAAAACTAGCATCAAGAACTAAATTTTAAAATTGCAAAATCTCAAACTTGATACTAAATCAACAAGGGAAGTTGCCACAACTTTTAAAATAGAACTCAATAAAACACAATTTTCAGAACTCTAAATACATAGGCAAAATAAATATCACTGAATAAAGTAAAATAAACCACTTTTATCATTTCATTTCCATATGATAACCTTCATTATCATCTTTCTAAGGAATTATCCTTCCCTACACAAAACAACATATCATCCATATCATATAAATGCACAAAATCAACTAACCATCTTCTTTTCATCCTTAGAAATCATCCTACATTTTCAATCCATATTCATAAAATCAATACTTTATATTAGTTCAATTCATGTGAACTTTCACTCATACTTTCATTATAACTCCTCTTGTACGGTTTAATCACCGTGATTCTATTCAACTATTCTCAACTTTGCTCTGATACTAATCTATCACGCTCCAATGGCTAACCTCCATACTTAGCTAATGATCATGAAATTTCATCAAAATCTGATAACATCTCCCCAAAATCATACAACTAAGGGGTTCGATTGAATCACCCTGTACAAGCAATCTTATATTATACTATCTATTTATTGACATATATAAAAATGTAGTAACTAAACAAAATAAATTTATCCAAATCTCATCCAATGCATCCTAAAAAAAATACATATCAACTCTAAAAAAAAAATCTTTGCAAGAGATTCTCATTGCATCATGCATTTAAACGCATAAAAATTTAATTTGATCTTTCTTACTTAATTAGAATAATAACTCATATATATATATATATACCTTGATGGACCAAGATTTCTTCTCATTTCTATCAAGCACCAGCTCTCCATTGGATTCATACCTTTGTCTTGTCAGTTGAAACATCAACATAAGAAAATGAGAGTCCGAGCCAACTCAGTAAATAGGATAGGGCAAAACTCAAGTATTAA
Organism: Annona squamosa; assembly: GCA_035584095.1. Classification (NCBI taxonomy): domain Eukaryota; kingdom Viridiplantae; phylum Streptophyta; class Magnoliopsida; order Magnoliales; family Annonaceae; genus Annona; species Annona squamosa. The sequence continues at coordinate 4,411,262 of JAXCLR010000063.1, read as the reverse complement.
ACTAAACAAACATCATTTTCATAAAACAACTCAAACAACAAATATCCAAAAAATTTACATACTCACTCATACTATGCTTGTGCAAGCACTCGTGCTCCAAATACTCATGCAATGCAAATGCCCATCCTCCACATCATGTCATGTCATCCAACATATCAACTAGACTTATCATCATTGAACATCTTATACAGCTATACTGCAATATACTGTAACTCCTCTTATTCTTCGGCTTGCCTTGAGAATCATCATATATCATGCTCAGCATGCAATAACACACTCATACATCATGTTTGTGGCCATATGCTCATTTTAAACTTATCCATTAAACCCAAATAATTTGGTAGCTAAAAAATTTATAAATCGATTATCAATTGAAAATAAAATTTTCATACTTAACTCAATTAAATAATTAAAGGAAAAACATATATCTCAAGAAAAAAAAATTTTAAAAAATCCAACTCATCAAAAAAATTCATACCTAAAAAATAAGCATCCACCAACATCCATAAGTATCCAAATAAAAGCAAAAAATTCTTACATACCTCTTATGCAAAATTTTCAAATCTCCAACTCTAGACTTTACAAAATTCTAATATTTCAGTTTAATCTCCATTCAAATAACAATAATATTCTTAAATAATATTTTAAAAATAATTTTCTTTAATTTCATCCTCAAATACCTTATTTTCCTCATTCTCAATTTACAAACACCTATTTGGAGACACTTATCTTTCACGTCGCCTCAAATTTTCAAAAATAATTATTTCCTTTCATAATAAAATATCATTCTAAAATTCTTCAATTGGGTTCCATCACCATATTTCATCTCCATAAAAAATTCCTTTTCTATACCCTACTAGGGTTTAAAATTTCTGACTATAACATCTCAAATTTATACTAAATTTCTTCCATATATTACAATATATTAAATAAATTTAATAGATAAGAAAAACAAAGAAGATGGTCTTCCCCTAATCCTTCAACTTTAAACACAATTCAAAAATCCAAATCTCCCTTGAAGTTCTTTCTTTCTCCGTTTCTTCTTTCTTCCTGCGCATTTTTTTCCCTTGCTTTTGCGTGTTTTTTTTCCTTGGTAAGAAAGGCTACTAGAAATTTATTTAAGGCTCAGGGAATTTGAAGAGTTTTGTGATATTTGTAAAATAGTCCCTGACTTTCACAAAATTTTAAAATAGCACATTCATGCAAAAATCTATATATAATTATATTTTAGGGTTTTACACTACATCTGTCTGAAAGTATATGGCACGCTTAGTTGGATTTTGCCATGATATGACCTTTTATGTTTCACCATCTAATTTAAGTAGCCTTTAGTAAGGTGGGTAGTGAGTGAGTAGGGATGTGAGGAAGACAATATTTTCACGGTATGTTTGGTAAATGAAAAAATATTTGAATGAAAATTTTTTTAAAATAGAATAAAATGATATGATATGTTAGGTGTAATGATGAGGAATAAAGAGAATAAAAATAGATAGGTTAGTTATATGGGTTATAAATAATTGAAAAGTAAGATAGTTGCATAAAAAAGATGTGAAAAAATAATTAAAAATGAAATAGTTATGGAGATTGAAAAGTTTTGATTTAAAAAAATTTTGTATTTAGGGGTTATTGGTAATGCATAAAACATCTTGACAAGTTTTTAGTCAGTGTAAAACTCTACTAATTAATATGGTTACGACATGAGACTGTACGGTTGAAAAACATTCAACATGGCTTGTAGGGTATTCAACGTGGCTTGTAGGGGTGTAGATGTTGCCAACTAATCTTTTACGGCCGGATGCATGGCACCCCAAAACTTTTTTTTTATTTTTTTCATTTTTTCATGGGTAAGTAAATCTAGTTTCGTTAAATCTATAAACTAAGTTTTACCATTTTTGGATATTTTAAAGTATTTTTTTGGATTTTTAAACACAGTGTCATTTCCATAATTTTTTGAGCTCCAAAAATTACAGAAATGTCACTATGTTTAAAAATTCGAAAAAAATACTTAAAAAATCCAAAAATGGTAAAACTAGGTTTATAGATTTAATACACCTAAGTTTACTTACCCTTAAAAAAAATAAAAAGAAACCATGCTGAAATTTCAATAGGATGGATCCTCGTGTGGACTATGATTTGGTCCGACCAGGTATGATACCTACCTAATGTATCAACCGAAATGACAAGTTTGCTTCTCTTACCCTTGAGTATGAAAAGTTTTTTACATGGGTATGAGTAGGGGTGTTAACGGATTGGGTTGGACAGGTTGAAGCCTAATCCTAATCCTAACTCATTTAAAATATCTCAATCCTAATCTGTTTATTAACCCATTTAAAAAACCTCAACCCTGACGCATTTACAATCCATTTAATAAACGGGTTAGTGGGTTGTAAACGGGTTGTATAGAAAATAACCTGAAAACCTAGACCCTAGTAGATAATGATCTCGCAAGGAGAAACGATTGGTATTTTTGGCGTAAAGAAAATGAAAATAGGGCAGTAACAGGAAAATTAAATTAAGGCAGTAATAGAAAAATGAAAACTAAGTGATTAGAGGAAGACTTAGAGAGGGAAAATAACCTAGGAGTTTACATGTATATATATATAAACTTTAATGAGTTAAGCGAGTTAAATGGGTTGAACAAATTAAACAGGTTAAACATATTATATGGGTTAAATAGATCACTAAACAAGTTGACAAGTTATAAAATCTCAACCCTAATCCATTTATTTTATTAAATGATTAAATAAGTTGGTGGATCATAACTCATTTATTCAAAAATTTCAACCCAAACCCATTTATAAACGGATTAGACAAGCTAGTTGATGGGTTAATCATGACCATTAACACCCCTAGGTATGAGCTTTTGGTACTGTTCCCAAATAGTCCATTAATTAAACATACCTTTAGAAGTTAGGGACTAGTATGACATGTTAAGAGTGAGTGGAAATAAATATAGTAGTTTATGTGAGAAAATGACTGAAATATAGGAGCAAAACTGAGAAAATTAGGACAGTTATGTCGAAAAGATGTCAAATTAATTTTTGAGACATCGCTTGTATTTGAATTTAATAAAGAGAAGATGTTGTGTATTAAGAAAACGAGAGATTGTATAAGAAATAAAAAAAAAAGTAATATTAAGGATGTTATACATAAAATAGAAAAGGAAAAAATGATTTAAATACGATCCCACAACATTTCATGTTCCGAAATAGGCCCGACACAAAAATGACAACACGGAATCACATTTTTTTAAATATCAATCCTTCTTGAGAGTTTCATATTACGACATGAATCTCGCTGTTTCGTTTTGTGACTTTCTCATCTTCACATGGTGCAAAGTTGCTAGCTCTAGTAAAGGAATTTGTCCCAGCGCTTGTACTTTTTTTTTTAAAAAAAAAATTATTGTATTAGACTACACTCGACACCAGGCTTCCACCCACACTCAAGCCGGAATCAGTACTCAGTTACTCAGACATTGGCATGTCATGCTCGGTTATGCGTTAGTTGAATTATACTCTCGTAGATGTTCAGTACTATTGTTTCTTGTATATGTTACTAGGCTCGAGGGAGATTTTGATCCTGTGCACTCAGGTGCACTTAGCGTTGGTGCACCTAAGTACAAATGTTTATTTTTTAATATTATTTTTTAAAAAATTTTACACAAATATTAATCTAGCTGGACTTAACATTTTTATCATTTTTACCATTTTTGGAGATTTTTGAATATTTATTTTAGATTTTTAAAAATTAGTGGTATTTTTAGTAATTTAAATTTATTAAAATGCTACTAATGTTTAAAAATAAAAAATAAATATTTTAAAATTTCAAAAAATGGTAAAAATTGATACACGTGTTAAATATACCTAGATTAATAATTGTGTAAAAAAGTTTTAAAAAATATATATAATAAGTATTTGCGCTCGGTGCACAGCATCAGTTTCCGGCACCGGAGGGTGCCCATAATGAAGCTCAACATAGTCCTCTCCTGTTGTGCTCTTTTCGAGGCGATTCTTTGTGGTTGAAAAGAGGCTGAGGTAAGGAGTTTTTGCAGAGCTTCCAAGAAGTCTATATCGGGTGTTTGTTGAAATCATTTAATTGTGACTGGAATTGAGGTTTTATAAGGGGAGAATAGAGGCTAAAACCCAAGCTAAGGTTCTCAATTTTTATTTGGGAAGATGCCTTGCAAGGAAGAAGCACCGCTGATAGATCGGTTTTAAGCATTGGACATATCCGAGATATCGGACAACATGGTTAAAACATCGGATCCGGGCAATAAACCTGCGAGTATATGTATGGTGTGGATAAAGAAACCGTATAACAAAGAAACTTTTAAGGCCATCTTGAGGAGGGTTTGGAAGTTACGAGTAAGATGCAATTTCATGGATTTTGCCGAAAATTTATATCTGCTTTCACTCTAGCACGGTGATGATCTGTAAAAGCTTTTGAATGAACGGTCATGGATTTATGACAGACAGTTGGTACTAATTGAAAGGTTGGTATTTCCAAAAAACCCATAGCAAGTGAGGAAATGCACCACCCCAATGAGAGTACACATTATGGATATTCCTATTCTATACAAAAAAGAAGTCGGGAAGATGGTAAGCAGTACTTTTATCTGGTTTTCTGAAATGAAGATTAAGTGGAATGTTGTCTAGACAAAAGTTGAAGTGGACGTTAGAAATTCCCTGAAGCGTGGAATATTTATAATAAATTGTTTGGAAATTTTCCCACACGCCCGTAACATTTGGTCATTACTTTCCTTATATTCATAACGTTTAACAAATTTTTTACGAGGCCGTAACATTTCACCGCTGTTTCCTCCCATGCCCGCGCCGTACCCTTCCGTCCAAACAAATGCACCTTTTTTTACGTAATTCCAAAAATGCCCAATGCCTGCGTTGATGCTGAAAATAAACTCTGTAGCAATGGATGACGCACGGTGTGCATCGTCTGGAACTAAGACCCAACAGAACCACGACTACTTCTTACGTACCACCGGCGGTTTGATCAGTTGCCGGATTCCAACCCCGACCAGGCCGTCACCGCACCGGAATGATGACCCTGTCGCCAGAAAAAACCGCCACATGTTCTTCGCTTGTCTTCACTGCTGCTGGCGAACACCGCCTGCCAGAGCCCATGAACAGATTTGAACTGCCCGCCTAACCCGCCACTGGCAGATCTGCCTTTGCTGGCGGATCTGCACCCACCAAAGGCTGCTAACCAGCCGTTCAGATCGCTGCCGCCGCCGCTAATCGCCAACCTCACTAGCTTGATTTCAGTGGCTGCTGTATTTTCAGAAAGAGACCGCCATAGCCACTGGACAAGGGCATTGCAGTAATTTTTTGCTTGGTGGGTTTGAGACTGACACAGCCATTGCCATTTCACGGAACAGATGAATTGCTTCATCCAATTTCCCTTGCTTGCGAAAGACCGCAGTCAGAATATTATAGGTGTTCATGTTTGAAAGACGTCCCTTCCTTTCTATTTCCTTCAATACCTGCATCTCTGCTTTCAACTTTCCCAAGCTGTGATAGACATCAATTTAGGAATGTGACTTGCTTGTTGGGTTGTCCGAGCATAACCTAATTTGCGAATGAGAGACAGGAAGACGTCATCGTATTGAGAGTCGCCATTCGAGGCATGCATCTATTTGAGGATGGTTTGGAGCGTGTGTAAGCAACAGAAGGTGCAAAGACTATGTACTAGAGCGTTGTATGCTTTTTCAATGTGGTGGAAGTTGGCTGCCCGTTAGAAGGTGTGGAGAGCTTCGGAGGCGCATTGGTTGGTGAGAATAGTGTGGGAAGTATCTTCTCATGTTGGGTACTTGGTTTTGGACTTGGGTCAAACGGCGGCGACCACAATGGAGATGGAGGAGGGAGAATTGGGGAGAGGCAGAGGAGGGGGCGGGACAGAGAAGTGGCGCTTGGATTGCTGTTGCTGCTTGCCCGGTGGGCACCCAGCCGGAGCAATACTGCAAAGAACTGGAGGACGTGAGGATGAATTCGGTGCAGCACAAGGAGGCGATGTGGAGGCTGAGTGGGTTGGAGCAGCAGCTGGAATTGGAGAAGGCAAGGAAGCGAGCCAAGAAGACGGAGGAGATAACGAATGTGACGACAAGGGTATTTTTGGATTTACAAAAAAAAATAAACCCATTAATGTCAAGACGTGGGTAACATAGGAATTTGGGGTTAAATGTTGTGGGTGTGTAGGAATTTTTTGAAATATCGTGTGTATAAGAGAAATAATGGTGAAACATTGTCGGTACCTGAGTAATTTTCCCTAAATTCTTAAAAAGAAAGAAATGGCTGAAATTTCACTAGGAGAGATTAACAATTTTTTGTTATGAATGTGCTAAGATGGGACGTGCCCTCAAGGACTGTAATCATATTCCACATAAAACAAGGAAGAAATAGGGATCTGAGTTACCTTATGGAAGCTTCTTTAGGGTGGCGCAAAGAATGAAAGTCTCGAGCTAAATAAGGGTAAAGGAAATATTGTGTTTTCATGAAAGCAGTTAACTACACTGGTGGAGGAGAGTGAAGAGAATAATGGAGAGAATAGAAAGAAAGATGTGAATTTAAAGTAGGCAAAAGTCTAACTCCTCTTAATTTCCATAGTTGTGGTTGGTAAACCCATCTCATTTAAGTCATTTGTACCTACACCAACCCCATAATCGTCCCCATCCCTCTGTGCCCGCTTTTAAAAAAAAAAAATACCAACCACATCTATGAAAATTAAGAGGAGTTAGGCTGAAATAAACAGAAATAAGAAAGATATAAATGCATGAGAGAGTTACATGTAATAGCCGTAAAAAATATATAATAAAAATAAAATTAATGAGCATTAATGAAGAGCGTTGGCGGGCAAGCATTGACAAGTAGCAATGCACTTTTAAAAGAGTGGAAACAGAGAGAGAGCAGGGAAAGAGAGATGAGAATGCAGACACTATTGATTCAGATTTGGAAGAACATTTGTAAGATTTTCAAATTCATTCATGTAAATCCCTTTGTAGGTACACCAATTAGGTAAGTAGAGGTTTTTATGTTTTATTGTTAAAGATTTAGTAAGAATTTTAAGCTTTTGTAATTCATCCACTTTTTTCAAGTTCTATAAATTCACTAGATTTACAAAACAAAAAAAAGGTATTAAGCGAATATATATTAAATAACGAACTCATATATATGCCCAGAGGAAAAATCAAGGTTCATTTGAGCAGTTTCAACAACTGCCGAATGTTGACAAAGACATATGAAAATGAGGTAGAAGGCCAAACTTTTTAAAGAAAATTTTACAGAAACTCTCATATATTTATAATTTTCCAAAAAGATACCTATTTGGAAAAAATTATAGAAAAACCAAATCTTGCTGGAAAATTTACTAAAGATATTTTAAAAAAGATATTACAGAATAGTTTACTGATTTATTGAGAAATTTCATAAGAAAAGTTTCAAAAAATTACAGAAAACCCTATGAAATATTTTACAAAAATGCCTTATATTGGATAGAAATTCACAAAATCGTTTCTAAAAATTATTTTACATCATAAATCTCAGACCAAGTACTAGAGAATGCTTGTGGTAGTCCATATTGGCAACACGTTGTGGCTGGTGAGTCGTTAAATTTATTTTTGACATAGATTTTGATATCGATGTCTAATTTTGATGTTCTAATTGTCAATTTCAACATTTTCGGATGTTGGATGGGTTGAATTATCCATAAAAGACTATTATTAAAAGTTATTGGCAGAAAAATTTTTAATGGTGGAGATTTCATTTGATTAAGGTCTATTAAGATGATAATGGAGGTTTTTAAGTTTTAAGATTATCATTTCACACTTGATCCAATTGATATAAACTTTCACAATTGATGTAAGTGGAGTAAATGATTAATTTTAGAGGATTACGATTACCTCCTTAAATGAGTGAAGCAAAGATTTATCACATCTTAAGATAGTGGATTAGAGTGAAGCATGAGGTAAGTAGGATCTTTTCTTATTTATAAGTTAGGATTTTAAATTGAGTTTTTCATATATGTAATGATTTGTGCCGATGTATTTTGATGTGAATTTGATGGATTTTAGTTCAACAGATTTTATATAGTTTATATGGTATATATTTGCAAAACAGTTTCAGTTTATAACTTTGAATTTGAGAAAGCATGATTTAGCATGTCTGAGCACAATGTTTGAATGCATGATATGACAAAGATAACTTAAAGTTATAATTAAGGGCTTAACAGATGCTTGAGTTCCATGAGCCACTGAGCTGAAAGAGGAAAGAAAATTAAATTGTTAAATGCATGAGCATGAGCAGTTTCATTAAAGTATGAGCATGAGCATTGACATGTTAAATATTTGTAAAATTTTCATTTTTCAACTAAATTTTTATAAGTTGATTTTCAATATTTAGCAGTTTTCATTAACTATCCTATTTATTGAGTTTGCCCATACTTAACGTTATTATATTTTTAGATGACAGGCATGTAGATGAAGACCAACATGGGGTTGATGCACTAGATGAGGTTAGGACTTGATGAATCCAAATTTGGAATTATTTATTTTGATATTGATGTAAGGAGGGCATAATGTATATATATTTTATGAATGTGAACATTTGGATATAGCTTAGTTTAGATTTGATGAGACATCAGGTTTATAGCAACCTACGATGATATTTGATATTACAACATTATTAAAATTGTTGCACACATGCATTCTCCTCATTATCATCGATCTTGTAGTGTAAGCAGTAACGACCGCTGATGTGGTTAGTGAGGGATTATAGTTCAATATTTAGGGGTAATTTAACTAAGGGGAGAGTAGAGAATTGCAAAAGGGAAAGATGAATGAGTATAAAGAGGGAAATGATTGAGATTAGTATGACATAGGGAGTGAGGAGAGGTTGGTTTATAATGTGGAATTTAGAATGGTGGCAAGCGAAATAGAAAAACCAAATAGTAACAAGAAGTTTCAAGATGCAATGTCATTGAACAGACTTATAGACAAAATCCAATATGTTATATTAGAAAACCAATAAAGGCAAATGGAAAAGAAAAGCAAGGAATGTGACAAAGGTGAAGGAAGGAATAATAGATTAGTGATGAAGGAGTGTGGAAATCTTAAAAGGACTATGATTGTAGATGTTTCAAGTAGCTTTTCTGAAATAGAACGAAGTGGGAAAAAAAGAAAATCTTCGGATGGTGATGGAAAGCAAGTGCATTCTTAGCAGTGAAGGCTAAGGTTATGACCCAACTCCACCAAGGCTAAATGATAATTTTAGTACAGAATGGATAAAAAGAAAGGTACATTTTGATAATCATTTTTGCAATTAATTGTACGGTGCAAAGACGAGGTCTTCCATTCTATGGAATAAGGAATGAAAAATATCAATTAGATTCTTTTCTATGAATCACATTGATGTTGATGATTGTGAGGAGGCAGAGAGGCACTTGAGATTCATGGGTTTCCATGGGATACTAGATCTCAAAGAAGAGTTGATTCTTGGAGACTTCTAAGGCAATTAAGTAACCACGGTGAATCCCTTGCATTGGTGGCTGGAGATTTCAATAAATTTGTTGGAGCTTTTGAATATTACAACAACAGTTTGAGGATGGACTATGTTGAGTGTCTATTCACAAGTGCATGAGTCATAAGCTGTAATATTTAAAAAATCGACCCCACAGAGAATTTTGGACTATAGACTTGGCTAATTTAAACACCTTTTGTAGAATTCAGTGAGAGAATCAAAAAAGAAAATGAAAGAGAGTAGAAAATCTTAAAACATTAAACAAGGATTTAGAATCAAGAGACTAAAATACCTAAGATTTAGGGTTTCACATGTGATGTTTTGCATAGGATAATTGGTTTGCTTATTAGTTTTGATTAAACGTGTTAAAGGAGAACAAACCTTAATTTAATTATGCATCTTCTCTCGAGGCATGCAAGATATATTCGAACCTTCTTAACCATTTATTTTCATGAATTAAGTCAATTAAAATTACTAAGTTCTGTAGCAGGTCATGAAATTTTTTAAGGTCATTACTCCTATTCTCATTATCTAGATTTTTAGGCTTAATATATTGAATATTGCATATTAGACTTTCACTTCTTTGCTCTTTTACTTAATATGTGAAATTATGTTATAGAGCGGGCCTTTACACAAAACAAGCATTAAGATAACTAGATATCAAATTAATACAAAATATCCTTCATACACAATCAAAATCAAGTCATTCATAAACAATTCACATGCTACATACTAAATTCTAGATTATAGGTTTAGTCGGGCATGTTCTCAATGAAATTAAAACACAAAACAATATTGTAAACAATATCAATTAACAATAAGTCAATTAAATCAAAGAAAGAAAAAACTTATTGATCGGAGTTCTTCAATGATGTCTTGAATGACTCCTAGAAACATGCCTCCTTGCTTTTATCCTTGGCTTTTGTTTCTCTCAACCCTAACTCTCAATCCTAGCTCAACGATCCCTCACTTTGTGTACAATAAGTGTTTCTATTCAAAGTTATGTAAAACAACGCAAAACCAATGCACATACCCGCATTAGGGTGAAACAAGGTTCAAATTATGTGGGCCCCAGGCTGACATGAACTGAACTATCTTCCCTTAGAAGTGAGGTTTATGCTCTAAAATTTGCAGTTTTCTGGCCCAACACCTTCCAAACCATGTGAGAACTTTTTCAACACGTTTTAAATCGTTTTGAATATTGTTTTCTTTTCATTATGTGACTTGATTCTTCATTTAAGTTCTCCTTTCATTCTTAGATTTTAGACATCAATTTTGCGCTTATTTTACCTATTTTGCACAAGTAACATTTGCATGTTTGCATGCAAATAAGCTAAATGGACTATTATTCATAAAACTTTATCTTTATCCGCATTTGCATATATAAAATACTCAATATATGGGGTGTCAGAATGACACAACAAATTTCTCCACACTTGAACTTGTGCTTGTCTTCAAGAAAATACATAATCGTCTCATATGAAATTCAAGATTTCAAAAACTTTAAACAATGCAGAAATAAATACTTATGGAAGTTGTGATCACAATTAAATACACCAATCAACACAACTAAAAATCAACTATCAATTTACTTAGTGAGATTGTTAAATAACAATTTTCTTAACATTGTATTTATCAAAAATTTCATGAAAGCCCTATCTCACTCAACTCATATCGTATACGCTAGTACTTTTCCTACTTTCAAAGATTAAGTGCAGACAAATTTTAAAACAAAAAATCTTAATTTCCTTAGGTAAATCTCTCTTTTCTATCTCTGTTATTTCAATGATAGAGAACACTCTTGCATGGTTGTATGTTGGGATTCGACACACAATATGTGCAATGTCTAAATAGAGTTTATCCTTAATATTCAAATTATGTAGAGTTAAATGAAAATTTTAAGAAAATTCTTCCAAGAACTATAAAATACTCGAATTAGGATTTTGCATGCTTCATCGAATATATATGAAGTCATAAATGTGAAAATATATGAAGACATGCATGATACACACTCAAATTAGGTTTTATGCATGCATTAAGGGAGCCTAATTATATACATCTTGATGTATTTTAAGTTAAAATGCAACATTTTATTTATTTTTATAATTATTTATTATTTATTTTTCTTCAAAAAGATGTTTTTTCAAGTGTATGTAATTTATATAGCAAGTTTTGTCATTTTATAATATTTTATATATTTATCTCTTACTTTTTAGCAATCAAGTTTTTAAGGGACAAAAATGACTTAAATGCCCTTAAAATTGATGATTTTTAGAATAACAATAAATATATAAAAATATTATAAAATGAAAAAACTTAGTATATAGACTAAATAAACTTCGGAAAACATATTTATGAAGAAAATTCAAATAAATATAAAATAAAATAAAATAAAATAAATGATGTGTTTTAGTTTAAAACACATTATGGTGTATAAAATTTGGCTTCATCCTTAAATATATATACATAGATGATGTTATCCTGATGTAGTTAGAATGCTTGTATTGGGCGGACAATGATCCAATAAGTATATCTTGAAAACTCAATATATACATATGGTTTTAGCTTTTATTGTTATTATTTTTATTATTCTTTTCATTTTATGTGAGCCACATGTTATCTATATATATATATACAACAAAATTTAATATTTTAATAATTTCAAAAATCAATAATTTTCACTCATAAATGGAGGTTAAAGTTGTTAATTTTTGAAATTATGAAAAAAAGTATAAAAATTCAAAAAGGATAAAATTTTGTAATATAAACTAAATACATACAAGGTCATCTAAAATTTTAAAGAAAAATAAACTTGAAAAAAGGCTAAAATTATACGTATGAATTGCGGTTTATATTGGATCGTTAAGAGATAGTCTTGCAATCAACGTGGACAAAGAAAATCCTGAACGAATTAAGATTTTTCATAAAAATTATGGGTGTAAGGTGTGTTTGATATGTGATAAAACTTTTAGATGAATAAATTTTAGTACAAACGTCTTTAAAATTATGTAAAATGATATAATATGATATAAATAATGTGAGAAGTAAAAAAAATAATGTTAAAATAAATAGATTACTTGTAGGAATAGTTGGAAGGTGTAATCTTTACCGACGGTCGGTCGAAACTGTTGTTTCCAGCCAGTGCTCTGAGCCGTTGGATCGTGCGGGCTTATTTTCGACCGTTTGATGAGATGCCGAAAATGCGGATGGCGGAGCAGACCACGTAAAGCTGGAATTTTACTGACGAGCCCCTGTCAAGGAGGAAATTTCCGCCAGCGCCCCTCTTTCCCGCTCTCTCTCTCTCTCCCCCTCGACACTCTCTCTTGACTCTCTCTCTCTCTCTCTTGACACTCTCTCTCCCGCTCTGTCTCTGTATCCGTCGCAACAGATCTTCCAGAACTAAAACCCAACAAAACGACAGCTCCTTTTTAAGCACCACCGGCGGTCTGATCAGTCGCCGGACTCTCCTTTTTAAGCGCCACCAGCGGTCTGATCAGTCGCCGGATTCTCCTTTTTACGCATAAAAAATTCCTGTGTTTTCTACAATACGATCTCCGGCGGTCATATTCCATCGCTACATCCATTCAATTGGGATTCAATAGCTTTACCCAACTGGTTCTGCCGAGGAAAACGCCGGTGTTGAGCTCTCTGCAGGTGCTCGATCTTCTGGAGAATGGGATTCAGGGATTTCCCACTGTGATTTTTTTAATTTGTTTGAAGCTACCTGAATGAAAGAGTTAACTGAAATTTTCTGGCCGATGGGCTTTAAATCGTAGCTGCCGGACTTGGAGATGCCTAAATTCTTGCCCCAAAAAGTGGAAACTGCAGGGGCGTGGTGGTGATGTTGGCTACTGGGAGCTGCTCGGTAGGTTCAGATTGGAGCTATCAGAATTGAGAAAGAGAGAGGGCTGGCTGGTAGTTTCGGTTCTTGGATTTGGCATTAATTGGATTTTGCAAGTGGCGAACTTGATTGGAATTTTAACAGGTGGGTTTCATGTAGCTCCCGCTCTATCTCTCGACACTCTCTCTCGATACTGTTTACAGTCGGACCTGTTTACCAGGCGTTCAGACCCCAAAAGGAAGCCATCTAATCCGTTGATAGTAATCAGTGATGAGATTGATCGGGAGAGGGAGCGGGAGAGAGTGTTGAGGGAGAGGGAGAGCTGGAGAGAGAGAGGTGAGGAAGGGGCGCTGCCGGAAATTTCCTCCTTGACAGGCGCTGTTCAGTAAAATCCCGGCACTAAAATTGTCTGCTCCGGCCGTGGTCTTTTCGGCATCTCATCCAATAGACGAAAATAAGCCCGCCCTG
>JAXCLR010000063.1:4380214-4391582 GCA_035584095.1 Annona squamosa | reverse complement strand
TGATTTACCAAAGATTTTTTAAAGAACTCAATTCACCCCTCCCCTCTTGGGTTTAGCCATCAACTCGGGACCAACACCCTTTTGTTCGGTTATTCTGTTACCTTGGGCTAATTTACATATTTTTGCAACATTATTCTAATTATATTTAATTCATATATTAAATTTTGCACTTTTTAAATATTTTTATTTTTTGAATTTCAAAAATCCTAGGTTGATGTTCGAAATTTAAAACTTATACAAGCACATAAACAATTTATAAAATTTAGCAAATAAATTAGATACACTTGGAACAACATGTTTATTAAAAATTAAAAATAAAATACATATAATACACTTATTAGCCCGGACTAGCCTAAGATGCCTATTTTTTTTCTTACCCATTAAGAAATCCCACTTATGATTTATTATATTAAATATATTCTTCAATTTTTATCTTGTCTAAAATTATGAGTTCCATTTCAATACACATATTGGATATAGGTATTTTGGAGTCTTTTATTTCTCTTCTTTTCATTTTATTGGAGCCCACAGGTAACCTTTATATATGAAAATGTATTATTCTTAGGCTTTTGCATAATTTCAAAATCAACGGTTTTCTCCTTCAGTGAAGAGCAAAAACCGTTAACTTTTAAAATTATAAAAAATATTACAAAAATAATAAATCTTCGTATAAATAAAGATTATATGTACCCTTACACAAAAATGAAAAGAAAAATAAAATAATAAAAAGGCCTTAAAACACTTGTATATATTGAGAGTGGATACGTACATTAGTATTTAATTGTAACATGTTATTACATTACATATATTTTTCTTTTCACTTGAACCAACAAAACATTTTCCTTTTCACCTGAATCAACAAAACCTTCATAGGAAAACTACTAACCGTTAGAGGTGGAATTAAATGAAGCGGACACGTTGTTATTCGAGAGGGACGACTAAGCTAATATTTTGGAATTATTATTTTGTATTTACACATTTGAGCTATGTAATATTGGTTAACGGTAATAAAGGATAATGATGATATGCAATGCATCTTAGGTTAGGCTAGCCTAAGATGCACCATTTTTAAAATTTCATTTTTGTAGGTTTTCTTTTCATTTTTCATATGAGCCTATACGCCAAAACTTAACAATTTTGAATGCTTTTACATATTTTTACAAATTTATAGAAATTTTTTTTTAACATAATATTTCGTACTAACCGTACATCAATAAGGGTAAAAAATTTTGATTTTTGAAAATTTGTAAAAAATATGGGATGTGTTCGAGAAATAATAAAACTTTTGGATAAAAAGTTTTTAATATAAAAGTTTTTGAAATAGAAGAAAATGATGTGATATGATAGGTACAATGATTATGAGTAAAAAGAATAAAGTTAAAATAGATAGGTTGTAAGTAGTTGTATAGGATAAAATGAGTAAATAATTTAAAATAGAGTACTTGTTGTTGAGAGTGAAAGTTTTGAATTGAAAATTTTTGATTCAAAAATTTTTAGTGATTACTAAATTAGGAGACTTAACATATGGGTTAGACGGAAGCCTAATACTAATTCTACCTGATTGAAAACATCTCAATTTTAATCCGTTTATTAATCTATTTAAAAAATCAACCATAACCCATTTACAGCCCAACTAATAAACGACCTGGCGAATTGGTAATAAGTTATATAAAAGATGACGTGAAGGCTTGAACTCTAGTAGATAATTGTTTCACAATAAGAGACAACAGAATGTTTTTGGTACAATAGAAAATAAAAAGATAGGGCAACAATGGAAAGACGGAATCAAGATAGTAATGGAAATGGGAATTAGGCGGTGGAACAAAAACTTAAAGAGAAAAATAATTAAAGGGTTTTAATTTATTTAAATAAATAGCTATATATTAGACTTTAATAAGTTAAATAAGTTAAATAGGTCGAAAGAGTTGCGTGGGTTAAATAGATTACTAAACGGGTTGCTAGTTATAAAATATTAGCGATAAACTATTTATTTAATTAAATAGTTGAATGATTGGTAGATTATAAACTATTTGCTTCAAAAATACCAATCAAAACTCTATTTATAACTGGGTTGGATGAACGACATTACGGGTTAACCACGAATATAAGCACTCCCAGACTAAATGCCCCGTATAAAAGAATTAAAAAATGATAAATTTTGATAAATGAATAAATACACTTAGTCCCAAGAAAAGAAAAGATAGCTCGAAAAATTATAAAAATAAAAAAATGATGCTTCGTCAGTTAGCCTAACCTTTAATGCATTGCATATCATCGTTATGTAGTAATAAATATATTGACGAAGATAAGTTTGATATATCAATTAAACGTAATGCGTGTACTTATAAAAATAAATTTTAATATAGTAATATAAATAAATAACTCAAAACACTGAAGGCTAGGTAAAATCCATGCTGTAATTTCTGGTTGTACTGATATTAACCTAATTTTAATCTAATTTCATTATCGAATTACACCATGTTACACCAATCCAACTTGAATTTCTAAGTTGATACCACTTGCTCAATCCGAGTTCCATGTGAGTCGGATATTTGGCAGTTGAAACCCAAATGAGATCTAAAAACGTGGAAGCACTTCATCCTTGAATCATATTAGATTTTTTGCATTGCCTACCGCCTACTCAATCATCCCTACGTACAATCAACGGTTACGATCATGGCATGATTACACAAGGGCCACGGAATGGATTGCGTGGGAGATCAGTTGCTTTCTTTCCTCTAATGGAGGAAGAGCAAAACATCGACGTGTGCATGCCTTTAATGATGATGCGGGCCACATATTCTCCTGCTTCACTTTCTTTCGGAATACCAGTTGCTAGTTAATTATGGTTAGAAAACCCCACACTAGTCGCAATCCAAACTCAATTTCTTCATGGAAAATTCAACACTTCTAAGGCATTGTTTGGCCTAACGGCATGACCACCGCTTAGCATTTTTCTTTTTTAAAAAAATTGTTTTATAAGACCACCGGTTAGCAGGTTGAGTAGATCTTCAATAGGAAGTAATTTTACATTGTTTTTTAATAACGATACTTTTGCAGATTATTTCTTGTACATCAGCAGTCTTATCTTGGGTGTCGGACATTCGATAAAACTTCTCAAAAGAAAAGTTTTTAGTGTAAAATTCTTTGAAATTGGATAAATTATATGAAATGACATAGTAAATGATGAGTAGTACCAAAAAATAAAGTTAAAATAGATGTAACAATTGCTTCGGTGTATGCAGAGATAATTGAAAAGTAAAGAAGTTGAATAAAAAATGTAAAGAAATAATTAAACGATAAGTTTTTTAAGAAAAGTAAAAAGTCTTAGATTGATAAGTTTTTATAATTACCAAATAGAAGTGATCAATTAACCTGAGTTAAGCAAAAGTTTCGCTTAGTTCATCTCAAAAAATTCATATACAACACTTTTCTTATTTTTTTCATCATACATATCTAAAAAAGTAAAAACTTGGTTTATATGTTAAATATATTAAGATAAACAAGTATACGATGAAAAAAGTAAAAAATATTGTAATCGTGTTTTCTAAGGTAGATTAAGGGATACATTTGCTTAGTCTATATGAACAAGATCATTCTTCATTATCAAATACACTTAACCATGAAAATTTTGTGGGGCAATCAAACCAAATAATTTTAAAAATTATCAAATTTTATAGGAAAAAGATATCAAGGTAAAGTTTACAATCTATAAAAAAAAATTTAATTTAAACAAATATTTTTTATAGAGTAATATAAAATCATAATTTTTTATTGGATTAGTAGCATGTCACTTATCAAGTATCATCATCATCCAAATAAAAGTTCTTTTTGTAAAAGCAAGGGCAAAATCATAGTTAACGCCTTAGACCGCGGCCCACAAAAGCCGCTGGTTATTTGGCTTGGGTTTGGTATGGTTCTATTCCAACATTGGAATCTCGCCATGCGGTTGGATTCCACGTTCACACACATCCACATGCATGCACGCAACATTCATATTCCATAAAGTTTTAAAGTTTGAATTTGAATTGCTTATTTAATATAATTTTTTTCTTGACATATGTTTACTATAAAAACTATTTCTATTAGACATTCAGATAAATGAGTCATGCCGAATAAAATTATTCAGTAGGTTGGTCTCTACCATTGACTTTTAGGATATATTAGACAGATTAGATAAAACGACGACCACTGACAACTAGATGCAGATGTTCTCTCTGGTTCAAGTAAACCACAAGGTTCATACCATATTGCAATTCAAGTGGCGTTTATCCATAAGTGGGATGCAGTTCCAAAATAGATTTTGTGTTTGGGAAATAATAAAACTTTAGGTTAAAAAGTATTTAGTGTTAGTATAAATTTTTGAAATGAGAGAAAATGATATGACATAAAAAAGGTAATAATGATCAGTAAATAGGGTAAAGTTTAAATAGATAGATTAGTTGTATGGATATTTATTTGAAAATGATTAAAAATAGAGTAGTTGTGTAGGAAAATATGAAAAATAATTAAAAATAGAATAAATATAAAGAGTAAAAAATTTTAGTTTAAAAAGTTTTCAAGTAAGGAAACCATTGAAGATGAGTATGCTTGAATGCATAATAGAAATATAATAACTATTGGAAAAATTAATAAAAAGTTGATGTAATATGGATAAAGCCCAATGTGTCAGAGGAAATGTGTGAGGAACAACCTATTTCAGGAAATAAATTAGAAGTCATTTATTTTATCTCAGAGACTTTGTGGCATATGATGATAGGGAAAAAAGAGATTAGATAACAAAAAAGGAAGAGAAATCAATTGCTTACAAATGATGAAATAATGTGGAAACAAAGGTCAAGAATTAATTGGCTTCAAGAGGGTGATCAAAACACTTCTTATTTTGACAAGATGACTTCAAAAAAGTGAAGAAAATATTACATAGAATTTCATGAAGATAACAAGGATAACTGAACATAGGATCGAAGAGAGAAGGAAATGCTTATGTTAGATCAATAGCTTCGCATATAGAAAGAGCAACAAATGCAATTAACACTAGTGTTCCTAAAGAGGACAATCAACTGCTCGTGAAGTAACTCACCAAGGATGAGATTTTAAAGGCATTTAAGGAGATGCATCTAAGGCCCTTGGATCTGATGGGATGCCGATTGGATTATATCAAAGATGTTAAAATATAGTATGTGAGATGTTTTTGAAGTTTGCAACGAGTTTATTGACATAGTTGAACCAGACCAACAAGCAGCCTTGCTTCACTAGATAAATCATACTAAAATTGTGTTAATTTCAAAACAATAGAAGCAACTAAAGTTTCAAAGTAAACAGAGTGTTGACCACTAACAGTTGGGTCCCTCTTGCCCAAGTAAACCACAAGGCGATAATGGTTTTAGATAATATTCCAATTCAGGTGGGTTTAACCATAAGTTGCATTGTAGGTCCAAAAAAGATTTTAAATATGAAATGGTCCAAGAACAAGGGTGCTGAATATTTTATATAAGGGTTTGGATATTAAAAAATCAACAGGGAAAAAAATGTGAACCACTCATGCACAAAACTCCAAGAAATTAGGTGTGCAAGTCGCTCCTGATTTTTAAAAAGTAAATGTATACTTTAAAGAGTTATGATACGATCTTAAAAAAAAAAAAAAAAGAGTTATGATACAGGACACTCGGCCACCAGCTATCATGGGTCCCATTTGTAAATAAATTTTTTACATTTCCATGTGGGCCCAAATCTACAGTGTTCATACCTGATTTTACAATTTTGATATATTTTTTACGAAATTTTAAAAATTAAAAATTAAAATTTCCATTATTTTTCGGGTGTGTTTGGAAATGAATAAAACTTTTGATGAAAAGTTTTGAAGAGTAAAAGTTGTCAAATGATGTGATATGATAAGGGTAATGATGATGAGTAAAAATGATAAAGTTAAAATAGATAGGTTAATTGTATGAGTAGTTGTGTAGAAATGATTGAAAAATAGAGTAGTTGTATAGGAAAACGTGAAAAAATTATTAAAAAATATGATAATTATAGAGAGTAAAAAGTTTTAGATTAAAAGTTTTGAGTTGATATTTTTTCTTTGTTGCCAAACACACCCGAAATTCATGTGAGGGGGGACAGTGAAATGGACGAAAAAATTTTTATTTTCAAAATTTTGCAAAGAAATACATAAAAAAAATTTAGAATGGTAAAACTAGATGTCTAAACTACGTACACTGGGGCCCAGGAAAACAATTAAAAAAACCAAAAATATTTGCAAATGAGACCCATAGCATTGTAACGCCACGCAAACACGTACAACTAACAGAATGGGAAACGTTACCTTTAGTAAAAGGGCATCAGCAGTGGGTATCGACTGGAACATGTCGCCAGCAAGCAGAGTGACGTCCTTCCTCTTAGGAGCACTTGCCACCACGTGGGAAAGATCAAACGCGCTGCACTTGATGTGTGGAAATGCTCGGGCGATGGCCTCAGCAGCCGCTCCGGTGCCGCCTCCCACGTCAACCAACGATCGCAGCCCTTGGAAAACATGCCCGCAGTCGCTTGTGAGCACGATGGCCATTATAAGCCCAGCTTCGCTGGCCATCAACTCGTTGAAAAGGGCGCCAAACTCCGGGTTGCCGGCTAGGCATTCGAAGAACGGCGCCCCATGTACAACTTCGAAGACGGTACTGCAGGTGGAGGTGGAAGTGGTAGTACTACTACTACTACTTTTCCCCTCCTGTAACCACGTGCTGAGGAAATGATGCGTTTTCATGAAGAGCGGGTCCATCGCAAACAGCCAAAAAGGCCTCAACGTGGGTTCGACGTCCTTGAGGAGGAGCTTCGAGGAAGGGGTCAGCACATACCCTTCTTGCTGAATTTTTTTTTTTTATGATGATTTATCAAAATGAAATTACGCTCGCATTACAAAGATATAAAAAGAGAAATGATATTCATCATTACTTATTGTACTAATTATAGTTAATTTTCTTGTAATGATAATAAATTTCTAAGTTTCGAAATGTAATAAACTGGGACGCTTCAACTAACAGAGGTCTTAATTGAGAGTTGTGGTCAAGATTTAAAGTCCAAAAATAAGAAATGTCTATTTTGCAAAAAAAAAATAAATAAATAGAACACGCCTATATATACATATATCTTAGAAGACGTAAGTATGTACGACATGGGACTCTACCTTGTTCTTTCTCCGGGTTGTTATTTTCAATTTTCTGGAGAGCAAAGAAGCAGGTGTGGACATGCAAGCGCATGAGTCAATCCAAATGGGGTGTTTTGGAAGGAGGGACGCCGACGGCGGCGGAGAGGCGGGGCAGGGTGATGGGGTGGCTGGCGTGGCTGTGGATGGCGTCTGGAATGCTGAGTTGTATGGCGCACTTCAGGCAAATGCAAGTGGCTATGTGGCCGAGGTATCTCCATACGTGGGCTTGTGCCGCGGACAACTGATGTGGCCTTAAGTCATCTCCGCTTTTGCCTCCCATGGATCGTTGGCTGTCTTTGATACCAGTGATGGATCTGCACGCTACAAGAAAAATGCACAGAAGCAACCACTTTATACAGAACCGCTGGTAAATATTTGGGTGAATTATTCCACTGCAAATAAAGCCCATTTGAATATGAAATTAACATACATCTTACTCATTATAACATACTAACATACTGGCTGACAAAAGTGGTCCTTGCTATGTATTTAATATTAATTCCTAAGATAAATCACACATTAGGACATATTAATTATTATAAAAGTTAAAACTTTAAAAAAAATTCAAAGATTCACTAGTCAAGTTCCTAATATTACTTTCTCAAAAAAAAAAAAAAAAAAAGTTCCTACTATTACACCTAAGGCATAATAAAAATAAGCACATATCCAATGCTTTAAATAATTAAATAAAAATTTAAGTATTTCTTGAAGCCTTCTAGTGGTTCAATCTTTAATGTCCATCTTGATTTAGTTGTAAAATAATATGTTAGTCTCAAAATGACTAGCAAGTGTAAATCGCTTGAAAATTGATCATGACCTTCATGACCTAATTAAAATTTTTTCCTTTTGAGAAAAGAACTATATTTCATTTGCACACATAAAAAAAATCTATGTACAACAAATTTACATTAGGATCCCGTGGCTTACCCCACTAGGATAGTTCATTTTCTGTCATGGATAAGCAATTTTTCCAAAAAACAAGTTGGTCTATTGCCATTTCTCAAGACGTGCAAATATTTTACTTGACTGAAGTGAGATGTCTGAAGTGTAATGTCTTGGATAATTACCCCAACAAGTGACAAAACAGGACCCTGCCCTTCTGGGAAATTCATCATAAGGAGGGAATTACTTCTAGTCTCCACATCAGCCAGTTGCAATTCTTCACACCAAGCAATGCCAAATTTGAGAGCCATCACCTCAAGGACCAGTGATTCCTTTTAGCCATCTCTTCTCCAACATTTTGCTGTGACAAAGTTACCCCAACTATCTCTAATGATAGCCCCAAATCCCATTCAGTTTCCTCTTTCACACATGCTACCATCAACATTGGGCTTGAGGAATTCATTCATTGGTTTCACCCATCATGGAACCAAATCGTTCAACAAAAAACCAAGCCCTGCATCTTGTTGTGCATATGTCATTTGTTTGTTGAACATTTTGCGGATATCAAAGTTACCACAACTATCTCCATATCACTCGTGGTGCATATATCAATTTTATTTCATTTAAAATGCTATTGATTTTGCAAAAGTTTTTCTTTTGCAAAAAGGCAAAGTTGGACATGTAAACCCACTTTGCAATCAAAATCACTTGGAACACGGTATAATTAAGAATGATAACTTTGGTAAGTTTCATAATTGAGCTAATGACATAAGCTTTTTGAAAAAAAAAATATAGAGCGAGAAATTGAAAATGAAACGAATATTTCATGAATGATGAGCCACGCCGTTATTGAGCTATTCCATTTTCTACATTTTCATGAGGGTTTGGATCTTACTTGTTTTTCATCCCAATTTGAATGATGGGTCGAGCACCTACTACTCAATATATAGGGCCCCACCTTGTTGGACCTTCTTTGTTAAGTTAAATTAATTTCAAGCGTTACTGTGGCACATGTACTTCTGATAGACAAATGCCAAACACTCCTAGAAAAATCCATATAAAAACCAATAGACGAGTAATTAAAGTAGTGCATTATCTCACTAAAAAAATATAATCATGCACTCAATGATTGAGCCTAAACATTAGGATTCGAGGCTCACGAGTTAATATTTTATTGGTTCATCAGGCTGTGCACGGTATTCAAATAGTAACCAAAAGGAAAATAAATAAATAAATAAATAAAGCTTTTGCTTATTCCTACCTATAAAATTTTGATATTCTAAACCACCTTCATTTGCTTATGCGTTGCACTAGTTTTTTATGGCATGTTACATTTGGGAATAGAAAAATAATATTAGAAGACGAAGGGATGGTGTATATTAGAAAGTGAAGAATAAAGTTTGGGAATGAAAAATAATATTAAAAAATGAAAAGATAGGAATGTTATATATTGAGAAATGAAATGTTATACCAGAATTATCTGGGAACAAAAAATTCTTATACATTTTCTTTGCATGGAATGGGATGATACTAACACATGCTAGGAAACTAATATTTTGTGTGATTAGTTTTCAAGGGCAGCCAAACGTTCCATGCTTTCTACAAAAGAAGAAGTATAATTTGCAAATATACTTATTTAATTTAACCAAAATTGAAGATATACATATACATTTTCACGGAATTAAAATAACTTCCACAAAGTTTCACTGAGATTGTATCATTTTAAAATTACCTATCGTTAACTTGCAAATATACCTACACCGCTTCATGAAATTAAGATAACCCCGACATAGTTTAACCAAAATGATAGACATACCCACACAATTTCATGAAATTAAGATAACCCCCACATAGTTTCATTGAAATTGCATATAACCTTCATGAGCCCACTTTCTTGTCAATTATAGTTAATATAGAGTTTAAAATTTTAAAAAATGGCAAAAGTAATCCTATTTGAATTTATATTAGAATCTATCAATTGCTAAACATTAACTGCATGTTATATTGAAGTCTAAATAAGCTTAAAATAACTTGAAAATATTTATAGCCCACTAGAATGATTTTAATAAAACTATAATAAATTTTAATATTGGTGATCAATTAAAAGGAGGCAAACATTTTTACATGTGCACCAACTATAGAGCATCGCTAAAGCACTGAATTTCAGTGCTCCATCATCTCTGCTGATTTGTCATGGTTGCAGATCTTAAGTGGTCCAACCACTATATTTGAGTGATGCACCTGGCATGCTTGTCTTCACCAATCTCGACTTCGAAGTGATGATGGACATACACATGGATTGTATAATGTGGAAAATGAGCCCACATAGTTGACGCGACCTAAAAAGCAGAGTAGACGAGGAAAAAAGCAAAGAAGAGCTTGGGGAGTTAGGTATAGTTAGCGGGGAAAGAAATCCTTCTGTCGATTTTCCACATTATGCATCTCTGTGGGCACATCCATTGTCTCTACCCATTTTCCATGTTATACATCTCCATGTGCATATCCATTGTCACTTTAGAGTCTAGATTAGTAAGGACAAGCATGTTCAGCACATCTATTGTCTTTGCCCATTTTTCACATTCACATGGAAGAACATTTGCCTCCTTCAATATAAAATGCAGTTAGTGTTTAGCAATTGATGGATTCTAATATAAATTCAAATAGGATTATTTTTTCATTTTTTTAAAATTTTAAACTCTCTATTAACCATAGTGAACAAGAAACTGGGGTCATGGGGATTATATGTAATTTTAGTGAAACTATGTAGGAGTTATTTTAATTTCGTGAAACTATGTGGATATATCTAATTTTGGTTAAACTATGTGTGGCTATTTTTGTTGGTCCCAAGTTGATGGTAAACCCAAGAGGGGACGGGTGAATTGGGTTCTTTAAAAAATCTTTGGTAAATAAAAAATCTTAACCCCTTAAAAAATTAATCCCCTTTTGAAAGCAAATGGAGAGCAATTAAGATAAAACAGTAAAAAGAGATAGAACACAAGATTTATAGTGGTTTAGGCAAACCTTCCCTTCTCCACTCTTCCAAGCTCACACTCCGTTGTGACTTGGGTTACACTATGTATTTCTCAAATACACTTAGAGTTACCGCTCTCTTCTAGATTCCAGCTCTAGGGGACATATACAACTAGAGCCTCTTGCTCTCTTCTAGATTCTAACTCTAGGGGGCATAAACAAATCACTGCATAAGTAAGTGATGAGTCTCACTCCAATCACACCCTACTTTGCATACACTTGATCTTAGCTACCCAAGCTAAATCAAGTTCAATACAA
>JAXCLR010000063.1:4358240-4373723 GCA_035584095.1 Annona squamosa | reverse complement strand
CCTCATCATTACTCCTATTATATCACATCACTTTCTATTGATTTGACAACTTCTACTCCAAAAACTTTTCATCAAAATTTTTACCTCCAACCAAACACACCCTAAAATTGTGTTAATTCTAAAACAATAGAAACAACTAAAGTTTCAAAGTAAATAGAGTGATGACTACTAATAGTTGGGTGTGAATGTTCCCTCTTGCTCAAGTAAACCACCAGGTGATAATAGTTTTAGATAATATTCCAATTCGAAAGGGTTTAACCATAAGTTGCATTGTAGGTCAAAAAAAATATTTTAAATATGAATGGTCTAAGAATAAGGGTGCTGAGGAAATTGTTCAAGATCTCTGCCCCAAACCGCAAAATAGTAGTATAACAGTTGTTGGTAAGATCAATGAGAAGCTAATGCGATGTGGGCAAAGTCTAATGCATTAGAGCAATTGTGTGAGAGTTAACCAGCAGATCCACTTATCTTATCTTAGAAACTCGTTTGCTTCTGATCATAGAGATGAGGAGATTAGAGAACAAGAAAGAAAGCTAGATGATTACTTTAAGGACATTAGAAAGAACTCACCAAGGATAAGGTTTTATAGGCACTTAAGGATACACATCCATCTAAGGTTTTTCGACCTGATGACATGTTGGCTAAATTTTATCAGAGATATTGGAATATGATAAATCTATACAAATAGAGTTATTCGTGTCAACATTCAAGGGTAAAGTTTGTAAATCTAAGATCTTTGCATGGTGTTAGGTTCATTTTGCAATTTAAAGATGGTTTTATGTATTTTTTACAGTTTTTTGATATCAAAACAATTATTTTGCATTCAATTATCATTTTTGTTAACATTTAATCTTTTATATATCATTTTAAGTGTCTTTTATTGTGTTTTGTAGGTTAGAAAGAATAAATTATTAGAATTTGCATGGAGGAAAATAAACATGACGAGAAAGTAAATAGGGTGTTGGGAGTAGTACTCGCAAAATATAGTAAAGTAAGGTATAGTATTGGGAGTTCAATCTCAGTTGAAGTCTATGACCCCAAAGTGCAGTACACCCAAATAGAGTGATGGATGCAACGACCATGACTAGGTGCTGCAACACCATTCTATTCCTTTCGAAAAGTTTAAAAGCTACTCGCAATAAAACAGGGCCAAAACTCGGGCCAAATATTCTTTTTACAGGGAATAAGGCCTGATTAGGATTTTGAGGGGAAAAGAGAATAAAAGGAAGTAGACAAGCCAAGGTGAAAAAATAGTCAAGAGTTTTTCTTCTTTTCTCTATTCTCTCTCTCTCATTCACTTCTTACCTTTGTTTAGTACGACTTTGTATGAGGATGCTTTTTTTTGAGAATTTGCTATGTAATTTATAAACTAATATCTTTATTAAGGTTCGATGAAACATAGCACTAATTAATGAATTTATCTTTTTCTTTTATGTAATTCTTGTATTTAGGTTTTCATCCAATGCTATCTTAATTCTTCGTGATTGCAATCGTCTTATGAATTATTGTGAGAACCTTTAGAAAGCTTAGAAAATCTAAGTTAAGGTGAATAAAGATGGAATGATACGTGCGTATTCCACTATGCCAGAGATAATTTCTCTTGGTTGATGGGTGACTTGATTTGTTAGCTTGGATAGAAATATATTGGCTAATCTCACATGATCATGGATAGGGCTTGTGTTTAATGTAATGAATCATTTTCGTTCTTATAGAAATATAAAGATTGAGATTATTTTGTTAGGTGTATATATAATTGAAAGGTTAGTATAATAATAACCCATCTATATCAATAAAATGAGGAGAGATAAAGTATAGATTTGATATAAAATAATAAGGAATGTCACAACTCTAGTCCATTCACCTACACAAATTGTACCTATTGTAATAGAATCTTGTCACTTTCTTATTTTAGATAAATTTCATCTTACGTACTCTTATAAAATCCTCCTAATATAATTTAAAAATAAAGTTTAGTTTAGATAATTTAGGGTGTGCTTGGGAATTTATAAAACTTTGAAAAAGTCGTTAAATTGAAAGAAAATAATGTGATATGGTATAGCTAATATGAGGAGTAAAGAAAATAAAGTTAAAATAGATAGATTAGTTGTATGGGTAGTTGCGTAAAAATGATTATAAATAAGGTAATTGTATAGAAAATGTGAAGAAATAATTAAAAAATAGAATAATTATGGAGATAAAATTTTTAAATTGAAATGTTATAAGCTAACTTTTTATTATTTACCAAAAAGTCCTTAATATTAATTTATTTTGTCATAAGACTGATATTTTCTCATTACTTTATTACTTGTACAGCACATACACTTGTATAAGGAAACCATAATATTTTACATTCCAGCAAGTTTTTGATTTTTTTAATGTAGAAAAAAATGGAAGATTTGGATTTGCAGAATATAGTAGATGAGTATGTTTGAAGGAAGTTCATGGACACAGCTTGACTAACAGACGGCCTTACTTTGCCACATAAAGCATATTAAAATTGTATTGATTCCAAAAAAAGGAGCTACTAAAGTTTGTTATCATCCCATTTGTTTACGCAATATTTTATATAAAGTTCTATCCAAAGTCTAAGTCAACAGGCTAAACAGTTGTTTCATAAACTCCATATTTTAATTTCAAAGTTCTTTCATCCTTGGTAGGTTGATCATTGATAATATGCTCAATTATCCATGCACTCAAAAATAGGAATTAAGTTGAACTATTGTAGTGCCTTACAAGTTTCAACCTTGAACTGATAGTTGCTATGGTGGAGATTTGATGGTATCTTCCCAAGATCTATTAGAATTCGGAGGGTAAAAGACTACATGCATGTGAGAGGTGTACAACCATGGATGTTTACAACTAATGCAATAAACATATGACAACAGAAACTACTTAAATCATAATAATTTTGATCATTTACATCTCATCATCTACACATGAAAGTAAGGTTACTAACCTCGATAGAAGTAAAGTATATATTAATAATATATAAAATATTAGTAAAGTCTTCACAGACTATACATCCATGAACCACATCTCAACATATTATATACAACTTGCTACTCATCATATACAATATACACATTTATATTATTCATTTCACATATACATCAATGTCAAATGGTTATAACCCAAGGTTAACATGACTTATACGCACTACAATTGGCTCAGCTAGAGTTCAAACACAACATAGCCCACAGTTAGATACATGTAACATCAAACCTACTAAAAATATATATAATGAACATGTGAGCCTAAATAAACTAAACAAGTAGGTA
This sequence comes from Annona squamosa, assembly GCA_035584095.1. Lineage (NCBI taxonomy): Eukaryota > Viridiplantae > Streptophyta > Magnoliopsida > Magnoliales > Annonaceae > Annona > Annona squamosa. Next base: position 4,370,445 of record JAXCLR010000063.1, on the reverse strand, counting down.
CAATCAGTGAAAATAATGACAACATGCCAAATTCATTATGTATATTATGTCACTGCAGACATTGAGTTGTCACTAGCCTCACACTGTCATATCATGACATGCTACAAACACATAAGCAATTGAACTATCATCATTGTTCATTGAGAACCATGAACAACTCTATCCTTATGTCAATTAAGAGCAATAAAAATCCCACATAAATAATGCACATGTATCTCTCATGACATATGCATAATGCTCATCTAATATCACCATCCATCATTTGGTTTCACAAAACTATCTCAAAGCATATAACTAAAATATTAGCAAAGGGGCTTAGCCCTAATTCATAAAATCAACTAGTGGCATACAAAATCCAATACTCAAATCATCCTAGAATTCAAACATCCATACAAAATATGCCATTGCATAACTCTCATACTCTAATGATCTCATCAATGCTAGCTTCGAGCTAATGCTATCCTCACTCACATTAATTACAACATAAGTCATCCTAAACAATCATGCCCTCTTCAATGTAAGAATTTTACAATTCCAACCTTTATCTAATAAGAACCTTAAACAACCAAGTTTAATTTCAAATTCAAAATCATATGCCTCACGCATTTGGATATTGCTTAGTTTAGATTTGATGAGATATTAAGTTTATAGTAACCAATGATGATATTAGATATTACATCATTATTAAAGTTGTTGCACTTGTGTGTTCTCCCCATTATGATAGATCTTATATTGTAGCAGTAGCAACCGCTGACTTGGCTGGCGGGGCATACAGTTCAATATTTAGGGGTAATTTAATCAAAGGGAGAGTAGAGAATTGCAAAAGGGGAAGATGAATGAGTATGAAGAGGGAAATAATTGAAATTAGTGTGACATAAGGAGTGTGGAGAGGTTAGTTTATAATGCAAAATTTAGAACGGTAGCAAGTGAAACAAAAAATGAAATAGTAACAAGAAGTTTCAAGATGCAACTTCATTCAACAGAGTTAAATACAAAAACCAATATGTTATATATTAGAAAACCAATAAAGGCAAATGGAAAAGAAATGCAAGGAATGTGAGCAAAGGTGAAGGAAGGAATAAAATATTAGTGATGAAGGAGTGTGGAAATCTTAAAAGGACTATGATCATAGATGTTTCAAGTAGCTTTTCCAAAATGGAATCAACTGGGAAATAGAATCAAGTCGCAATGGAAAGCAAGTGCGTTCTTACCGGTGGAGGCTAAGGTTATGACCCAACTCCACCAAGACTACATGATTATTTTAGTATAGAATGGGTAAAAAGAAAGGTACATTTTGATAATTGTTTTTGACATTGGTTGTATGGTGCAAAGATGAGGTCTTCCATTCTACGGAATAAGGAACAAAACATATCAATTAGATTCTTTTTTATGAATTATATTGATGTTGATGATTGTGAGGAGGCAAGAAGGCATTGGAGATTCACTGGTTTCCATGGGATACTAGACCTCAAAGAATAGTTGAATCTTGGAGACCTCTAAGGCAATTAAGTAACCAAGTTGAATCCCTTTCATTGGTGGTTGGAGATTTCAATGAAGTTATTGGAGCTTTTGAATATTATAACAAAGTTTGAGGATGGAGTATGTTGAGTGTCTATCCCCTAGTACATGAGTCACAAGTTGTACTATCTAAAAAGATCAACCCCACAGAGAATTTCAAAATTTAGACTTGGTTAATTTAAACTCCTTGTGTAGAATTTAGTGAGAGAATGAAAAAAGAAAAGGACAGAAAGTAAAAAAAATCTTAAAAACACTAAACGAGGATTTAGAATCAAGACTAGAATACCTAGGATTTAGCGTTTCACATGTGATGTTTTGCATAAGATAATTGGTTTGCTTATTAGTTTGGATTAGATGTGCTAAAGGAGAACAAACTCTAATTTAATTATGCATCTTCTCTCGAAGCATGCAATACATATTCTAACCTTCTTAACCACTTATTTTCATGAAATTAAGTTAATTAGAATCCATTAAATTTTGTAACAACCCATGAAATTTCTCAAGGTCATTATAGCTAGTCTCATGGTCTAGATTTTAGGCATAATATCTTGAATATTATATATTAGACTTTTACTTCTTTGTTCCTTTATGTAATATATGAAATTATGTCATAGTGTAGGCATTTACACAAAACAAGAATTAAAATCACAAGATATCAAATTAATACAAAATATCCTTCATAAACATTCAAAACCAAGTCATTTGTATACCGTTCACATGCTACATGCTAAATCCTAGATTATAGGTTTATTCGGACATGTTCCCAACGAAATTAAAACACAAAACAATATTGCAAACAATATCAATTAACAATAAGTCAATTAAACCAGAAGAAAGCAAAACAAGTCATTGATTAGAGTTCTTTAATGATGTCTTGAATGACTCCTAGAAATATGCTCCTTGCTTTTACCTTTGGCTTTTGTTTCTCTCAACCCTAACTCTCAATCCTAGCTCAATGACATATTTCCAAGATCCCTCACTTGGTGTACAACAAGTGTTTCTATTCAAAGTTATGCAAAATGATGCAAAATCGATGCACATGTCTGCATTAGGGTGGAACAAGGATTAAACTATGTGGGCCCAATGCCAACATAGATTGAACTATCTCCCCTTGGAGGTGAAGTTTACGCTCTAAATTTTGTAGTTTCCTGTCCTAACACTTTTTGAACCATGCTAGAACTTCTTTAATACATTTTAAATTGTTTTGAATATTGTTTCCTTTTCATTGTGCACCTTGATTCTTCATTTAAGTTCTATTTTCATTCTTAAATTTTAGACATCAATTTTGCGCTTATTTCACCTATTTTGCACAAGTAGCATACAAACATGAATGTTTGCATGCAAATAAGTTAAATCGACTATTATTCATAAAATATGATTTTTATCCACATTTGCATATATAAAATAATCAATATATGGGGTGTAAGAATGACACAATAAGTTCTTACAAACTTGATTTTTGCTTATCCTCGAGAAAATACATAATCGTATCAAATGAAATTCAAGATTCGAAAAACCTTAGGCAATGCAGAAACAAATACTCATGGAAATTGTGATCACAATTAAATACACCAATCATTAGAGCCAAAAATCAACTATCAATTTACTTAGTGAGATTGTTGAATAATAATTTTCTTAACATTGTATTTATAAAAAATTTCACCAAAACCCGATCTCACTCAACTCATTTCGTATACACGTACATTGTTCCTGCTTTCGAATATTAAGAGCAGAAAAATTTTAAAACAAAAAATTTTAATTTCCTTATGTAAATCTCTCTTTTCTATCTCTGTTTTTCAACGGTGGAGAACACTCGTGAATGGTTGTATGTTGGGATTCTACAAACAATATATGCAATGTCTAAATAGAGTTTATCCTTAATATTCAAATTATGTGGAGGTACAAGAAAATTTTAAGAAAATTCTTCCAAGAACTATAAAATACTCGAATTAGAATTTTGCATGCCTTATCTAATATATATTAAGTCATAAATGTGAAAATATATGAAGACATGCATGATACACATTCAAATTAGGATTTGCGCACGCATTAAGGGAGCCCAATTATATACACCATGATATATTCTAAGTTAAAATATAAAAAAATATATTTTTATAATCGTTATTTTTTATTTTTCTTCAAAAATATTTTTTTCGAGTGTATTCAATATATATACCAAGTTTTGTCATTTTATAATATTTTTATATATTTATTTATTTATTTTAATAATCAATTTTTTAAGGATGGAAAAATAACTTAAATGCCCCTAAAATTAATTTTTTAAAATAAAAATCAATATATAAAGTATTATAAAATGACAAAATTTAGTATATAGACTAAATAAACTTAGGAAAATATATTTATGAAAAAATTCAAATAAACATAAAATAATATAATATAAATGATGTATTCTAGTTTAAAACACATTATGGTGTATAAAATTAAGCTTCATCCTTAAATATATATAGTAGATGATGTTATACTGATGTACCTAAAATGCTTGTATTGGGCAGACAATGATCAAATAAGTAAGTATTTCTTGAAACCTCAACATATACATATGGTTTTAGCTTTATTGATATTACTTTTATTATTATTTTCATTTTATGTGAGCAACATGTTATCTCTATATATATAACAAAATTTAATATTTTTATAATTTCAAAAATCAATAATTTTCACCCATAAATGGAGGTTAAAGTTGTTAATTTTTGAAATTATGAAAAATGTAAAAATTGGAAAATAATAAAATTTTGTAATATAAACTAAATACATACAAGTCACCTAAAATTTTAAAGAAAAAGAAACTTAAAAAAGGCTAAAATTATATGGACGAATTGCATTTTATATTGGATCATTAAGATGTAGTCTTATGACCAACGCCGAAAAAGAAAATCTTGAATGAATTAAGATTTTTCAAAGAAGTTATTAGTGTATGGTGTGTTTGGAATGTGATAAAACTTTTGAACGAATAATTTTTAGTATAAAAGTTTTTGAAATTTTGTAAAATCGTGTGATATAGTATAGGTAATGTGAGGAGTAAAAAAATAATGTTAAAATAGACAGGCTATTTATACTGGCAGTTATAGAAATGATTAGAAAGTATGATGTTGGTATAAGAGAAGGTAAATAAATAATTAAAAATGAAATAGTTAACTAGTGTAAAAACTTTTAGATTGAAAGTTTTTTTAATATTTTTATTTTATCCAAGCGCTCCTGTAATCTTTTTGAATATAGAAAGATGGAGACTAGTTGTTGTGTTGTGGATGAGTGTTTTGATGAAATTCATCACAGCGAACCCCATCAACCGATTCGCTGGGCTGGAATTTCTGACAGCTGTTGCGAGCTCGAAGATGCTGAATTTGGATTTTTTTGGATTCAGGCGGCTGGTGATTGATGGATCACGCTTGCACGAATTGCCTTGTTAACTGCTGGTCGGATAGTCCGGCTTAAAAAATATATATTTTTACGCCTTTTCATTTTTCGTATGGACACGTAGAGTTCTTTATATTTAACTTAGAAACTAAATTTTACCACTTTTAGATGATTGTAAGTATTTTTAAAATTTTTAAACACAGTGGCATTTTCGTAAATTTCTATTACAAATAAAAATTTACAAAAATGTTATTGTATTTAAAAATCTAAAAAATACTTAAAATTATCTAAAATGATAAAAGTTAGTTTATAATTTAAATACATCTAGCTTTACACGTCTACGGAAAAACTAAAAAAATAAAAAGATATGTATTACGGCTAGACGTATGACTGCCCTCATGCAGCCGGCTGTATATAAATATGCCTCATTTTATATTCCAAAATGGCTCATTTTATTCTTTCTATTAAAGATTATTACGTATAATCTATTTCATTAAAATTTTATAAAAATTTACTTTAAAGATCATTTTCAGCATATTTAATTTCCTTTGACATTCTATTTTAATAACGCAAAAAATGACTTATTTTATAGCAAACATTAAGGATTTATGAAAATATAATTTTAAAATTTTACACAAAACTTATATTTACCTAGCACTTTTTGTAATTAAAACTATTATATCTCTATAAAAATATGTGAAATTTTCTTTTACTTATCATAACAGTTGGCCTAAAAATAATTTTCATTACAAGTCAACTGGGCATCTTTGCGGTTTGCTTGGTGCTGTCAAAGTATTAAGGACTTGTAAGAGGCAGGTGAGAAGAAGTTGGGATCATAATGCTATTGCTGTTCTTGATTAAGTTAGCTCTTGAATTGTCCCATGGCACATTTTCTATAACTAAGGGTTCATTCACATCTAGAATGAGATGATTCTTGGATTAGAATGGAATAAGGTATCCTATTTTTACCAAAAAAAAATTTCTTATTCTAAAAAAATAATAAGTTATTTTTTTATTACCAATATAACTTTTCGAATCTCAATATATATTTTTTATTCCCAATACAAAGTTACAAACGACACTTTTTTCCTCTCAAATTCTCATCTTATTCTCGTCTCATCTGGCCAGACTTTGTATTTTAACATTCTTTGAGATAATCTTTGGATGCAATTACGGAATCATTTTTCAGTGTTTGTGAACTTTACTTAAAGCATTCACCCGAAAATTTTTCTATTTTTGCAATTGTTTTCTGCACATATGCACTGATAGAGTTGGTAACTTGGTATTAGTAAAGGATGGTTGGGCAATGTATGAAGGGGTGTAAGTAGGTGGGCCTCGGCCTTGGCTTATAAATGTGGCCAGAAATAGATGAAGAGAGAGCTTTTGATTTTGGTCATGCTGAGTTGTTTTTTTTTTTGATGGTTTATATTTTACATACATCTCAACACATATTACATTGTAGTTCTGAGACATACTTACAAACAAGGAGATACATAACTCCTCCAAAGAAATCTGGAGACACAGCTCCACTAGAGAATTAAGAAGAACAGCTTCCATCCAGCCCAAGGGAGACAACAGCTCCCACTCTACCACAAAGGGAGACCACAGCTCCCACACTAATTTTCCAGGCCGAAATCCCATTGTCGGATTCGAACCCATGACCTTTGCTAAGGAGACCAGCGCCCCTACCACCTGCGCTAGTCACAGGTGACGTCATGCTGAGTTGTTGAGTGTTAGGGAGTAGAGAGAATAGGTTAGTGCAGGAAATTGTTGACAGAAAAAAATTCTCTGGGACTCTGCATTTTCAACTGAGATTTTGGGATTGATTTGTAAATCAATTGCCATTCGTTTCTAATAAAATCATTGTTTCTTAGCAATTTGATGTGGAATGCTAACTAGATCCTATCATGCACGTTATGAACAGTCATCTAAACACTCCAATCTATTTATTTCATAAGCAAGGAAAAAAGGAGCATGTAAAACTGCTGGATTTGAACCTGGACCAGATTGCACTAAACAGATTATGTCAGTTTACGAACTGCCCGGAGAGGCTCAAGAAAGTCTAGGATGCCCGCCAATGCACGTGGTCCCGGGCGTATCTAGCAGCAACGTGGACTTCCTAGACTTCATGGACTGTCTTATCGCGATAGTCCGGGCACTTTTCTAGTCCGCATTGAGATAGCCATATGGCCAGGACGGGGTCGGGCAAAACCCATCCAAAACTACCGGCAATGCTCTTGGTCTACAATTGTCATACAACCATGAATCCTAGCGATTAAAAACACAAAATACGTACAGAAAAACTAAGCGAATTTTCGAATAATTAAGGATAGATTTCGATGATGGAAGTCATGCCGTTGATGGGTGTGATTTTATAGTCGGTGAAACCCGCAGCGAAGATAACGTTTCGCCATTTCTTTTCATTCCTCTCTTCCAGTGCTATCCATCATCATGTATATAGCGCAGGTTAGCTGCATCTCTGTTTCTTTCTCATCATCTCCGCCGTTGATGTCGTTCACTACCATTTCTATGATAATCACTTTCCCTCCCTCCTCTCTTGAAGGGTTGGCTTCTTTGCATCGTTTCAATATCATCACGCACACTTCATCATTCCAACCATGTAGTATCGACTGCAATCATAATGTCAATTATATACATGACTTTCAAAACAGCCGTTTCATCATTTTCAGACCGGTCAAAAAACAATTTTTTTTTTTGTTTTTAAAACTTTTTTTTATAAACATATTAATCTAGGTTGATTATATACATGCTTGCTTGTAAATCATTTTTATGAGAATGAATTTCAATTCAATTTCTTTGTAAATTAATTTCTAATTGCTTGACAGAAAAGCATGGGTCAACTATTGGGCCTATAATAAGGGAGAAAGCTCACCAAATAATATATGAAAAATATCCAAATAATTTATGGAAAATATCTAGGTGCAATTAGACATCACATTACCTAAGATGCAATGCATTGCAAAGGATCCCAATCAATCATCAAAATTAATATCTAACCTACCAATTATGTTTAACATTATTTTACTTAAGTAATATACTAATTTTCATTCAAATAAGATTTATACATCGACCTCATTTAGAAATCATACAAATTCAACATAATAAAATTGTTTGATTTAAATATTAATTATAAACATTTACTATCGAAAATATAATGTTTATATGGATGGATGATTATATAATCATATTTTAATATATATATATATATATGAGACCTTTTTTGTAGTGAAGTACACCATAACTATGACCCAATTTACCTGCAATGTGATAATTCCTTATATATATATATGAGAAATATTTATGTGCAGCTTCAAAGCATCATAATTATGGTGCAGTTATCTCAAAACATTCCCTATATGATCATACAATTATAATCTACTCCACCCATTGTATTTAGAATTATATATTTTATTATCATACCAATTTTCACCCAATTGGATGTGTATTGACCTCATCTAAAAATGGTACAAATTCAATGTAATTAAAATGATTTAATATAACTGACAACTTTATAGTTATTTTTTCAACATGTAGACCATTTACTATAAAATTTATATAAGAATAAATAATTATATAAAGTATTAATATATTTAAGAACATTTAGAGTCTAGTTCGGGTCAAATGCACCCTCAATTATGGTGTAACTTTACTAAATAGGAGCCAAGTAAAACAAAGAGCTAATTGGATTTGAAAAAATCATCAAAGCTGGGCGTAAATTAGACGAAGGTACCAAAGTGAATGGGTATATTTCAATCAGATAAGATGATGAATATGGGTTATAGTTAATAAATACGATTTTAAAGCATCTATCCAAAATGATTTCCTACAAAAAAAAGTTTTCATAAAAATGTATTTAGAAAGTGATAGAAATTTTGAAGAAAAATTTTAAAATAGTTGAAAATGATGTGGGACAATAGGGGTAATGATTAAAAGTAAAAAATAAAATTAAAATAGATAAGTTAGTTTTATGGATAGTTGTATAAAAATGATTGAAAAATATGACAATTATATATAAATATATAAAAAAAATTAAAAATAAAGTAGTTATGAAGAATGAAAAGGTTTAGATTAAAAATTTTTTTTGAAAGTTTTAATGCTAGGCAAACACACCCAAAGTTGTATATAGAAATAGTCTTTTTTCTAATTTTAAGGATTTTTAACATATGAACCATATGAAGCATAAATTAATATGCATATATTTATGATCACTTTAATAGAAAAATTATATCTGAAATATTTAATATCCTTTGAGAGTGAATATGAAATTGTTAAAATTTTAAAAATAAATATGATGTGTAGAAATTCTCAAAATAGTTGATTTTGGCATCATAACTAGATGAATTTGGATGAATATTTTATATAAGGGTTTGGATATTAAAAAATCAATAGGGAAAAAAAATGTGAACTACTCATGCACAAAAATCCAAGCAATTAGGTGTGCAAGTCGCTCCCGATTTTAAAAAAGTAAATGTATCCGACCTTTAAAAAAAAAAAAAAAAGAGTTATGATACAGCACACCCGGGCCACCGGCTATTATGGGTCGCATTTGTAAATAATTTTTTTACGTTTCCACGTGGACCCAATTGTACAGTTTTTGCACCCAATTTTACAATTTTTGATATAATTTTTACAAAACCTTAAAAATCTAAATTTCCATCATTTTTCAGGTGAGAGGGACAATGAAATGAATGAAAATTTTTTTATTTTCGAAATTTCGTAAAGAAATACAAAAAAAAATTAGAATGGTAAAACTAGATTTCTAAACTACATACACTGGGGCCCAAGAAAAAAATGAAAAAAAACCAAAAATATTTACAACTGAGACCCATAGCATTATAAGTCCATGCAAACGTGTACAGTTAAGAGAATGAGAAACGTTACCTTTAGTAAAAGGGCATTAGCAGCGGGTATCAACTGGAACATGTTGCCAGCAAGCAGAGCGACGTCCTTCCTCTTAGGAGCACTTGCCACCACGTGGGGAAGATCAAACGCACTGCACTTGATATGTGGAAATGCTCGGGCGATGGCCTCAGCAGCTGCTCCGGTGCCGCCTCCCACGTCAACCAACGATCGCAGCCCTTGGAAAACATGCCTGCAGTCGCCCTTGAGCACGATGGCCATGGTAAGCCTAGTGTCGCTGGCCATACACTCGTTGAAAAAGGCACCGAACTCCGGGTTGCCCGTCAGTAATTCGAAAAACGGTGCCCCATGGGCAACTTCGAAGACGGTACTGAAGGTTGAGGTGGGATTAGTATTAGTACTACTATTACTTTCCCCCTCCTGTAACCACGTGCTGGGGAAATGATGCGTTTTCATGCAGAGCGGGTCCATCATAAACAGCAAGAACAGCCTCAACGTTGGTTCCACGCCCTTGAGGAAGAGCTTCGAGGAAGGAGTTAGCGCATAACCTTCTTGTTCTTCTTTCTTCTCTTTGTTCCTTCTCCGGGTTGTTATTTTTTATTTTCTGGAGAGCAAAGAAGCGGGTGCGGACAAGCAAACGCATGAGTCGAGCCAAATGGGGTGTTTTGGAAGGAGGGACGCCGACGGCGGCGGAGAGGCAGGGCAGGGTAATGGGGTGGCCGGCGTGGTTGTGGATGGCGTCTGGAATGCCGAGTTGTATGGCGCACTTAAGGGACATGCAAGTGGCCATGTGGCCGAGGTATCTCCATACGTGGGCTTGTGCCGCAGAGAACTGATGAGGCCTTAATTCTTCTCCGCTTTCGCTTGCCATGGATCGTTGGGTGAATTATTCCACTGCAAATAGAGCCCAATTGATTATGAAATTAATGTACATCTTACTGATTATAAAATACTAACATACTGGCCGAGAAAGGTGGTCCTTGTTGTATATTTAATATAAATTTCTAAGGTAAATCACACACTAGGACATAATTAATTATTATAAAGTTTAAAACTTTAAAAAAATTTAAATATTCAATGAGTTCCTACTATAACACCTAAGGCATAATAAAAATACATATCGAATGTTTTAAATAATTAAATAAAAATTTAATTACTTCTTGAAAGCCTTCTAGTGGTTTAACCTTTAATGTCCATCTTGATTTGGTTCACGTGTAAAATAATATGGTAATGCATAACTAGCAAGTGTAAATCATTTGAAAATGGATCATGACCCAATTAAAATTTTTTTGGGAAAAGAGCTATATTTCATTTGCACACAAAAAAAAAAAAAAATCCATGTACTACAAATTTACAATAGGGTCCCAAGGATGACCCCACTAGGATTGTTCATTTTTTGTCATGGATAAGCAAATTTTTCCAAAAAAAAAAAAAAAAAAACTGGTCCATTGCCATTTCTCAAGGCGTGCAAATATTTTACTTAATTGAAGTGAAACACCTGAAGTGTAATGTCCTGGATAATTATCCCAACCAGTGACAAAACAGGACCTTGACCTTTCAGGAAATTCATCATAAGGAGGTAATCACTTCTAGTCTCCACATCTGCCAATTGCAATTCTCTATACCAAGCAATGCCGAATCATCCTTAAGGACCAGTGATTCCTTGCAGCCATCTCTTCTCCAACATTTTGGAGTGACAAAGTTACCTCAACTATCTCTAATGATTGCCCCAAATCCCATTCGACTTTCTTTTACACATACTACCATCAACATTGAGTTTGAGGAATCTATTCATCGGTCTCACCCATGGAGGAACTAGATCATTCAAGGTAAAACCAAGCCCTGCATCTCGTTGTGTATATCATTTATTCTTTGAACATTTTGCATATATCAAAGTTACACAACTATCTCCACATCACTTATTGTCCATATATCAATTTTACGTCATTTATTGGTAAATTTGCAAACTTATCTAAATGCTATTGATTTCACAAATTTTTTTTTATTTTTTGCAAAAAGGTAAACTTGTACATGTAAACCCACTTTGCAATCACAATCAATTGGAACACGATATAGTTAAGAATGATAACTTTGGTAAGTTTACATAACTAAGCCGATGACATAAGCTTTTTGAAAAAAGGAATACAAAGAGAGAAATATATATAACACTTGAAAATAAAACAAATATTTCATGAATGATTAGCCACGCCATTATTGAGCTATTCCATTTTCTACATGCAAATGAGGGTTTCCATCTTACTTGTTTTTCATTCCCAATAATTTTGGACCGTTCATTCCGATTCGAACGATGGGACGAGCACCTACCACTCAATATATAGGGTCCCACCTTGTTGGTAGGGGTGCAAGTCGGTCCGGGTACCCCCGGGTAGGGGTGGAACCTACCCTTACCCATTTTTTAAAAATGTCTACC
>JAXCLR010000063.1:4331947-4343129 GCA_035584095.1 Annona squamosa | reverse complement strand
AGTAGGGAGGTTGCCCGAACCACTATAAAATCTTGTGTATTGATTTATATTTCTGCTCTCTACATTATATTGCTTTCTATTTTGTTTCTTTATAAAGGGGACTAGATTAATTCGGGGTAAAGTTTCTGTTTAAGTTGTAAATTTTTAAATACCCAATTCACCCCTCTCCTCTTGGGTAATTGCCACTAACTCGGGACCAACAAAAACATCCTACCCCACCATCCTCCAATGCACCAGAAAGAACCCTGCTGACATCCCATCCGGTCCTGGAGCTTTGGTTGGGCTCATAGCTTTCACAGCTTTCTTAACCTCTTTAAATTCAAGCATTTTTATCAGTGATTGCCTTTGATGATCTGTGATTCTTCTGGTAATGAGATCTTTAATCCAAAGAGCCTCCCTTGGACCCGAAGAGGAATACGCTTTTGAGAAATGTGCCACTGCCAAGTCTTGAAGTTTGCCCTGATCTCGGATCTACTACCTGTTAGAATCTTGTAGTGCATCAATGAAGTTGGCCCTTCTTCTGTTGGATGCCATACGATGGTAAAAACCTATGTTTTTGTCTCTCTCATGGAGCCAGTGTGTCTTAGCATGTTGTCTCCACAGTTGCTCTTCATCCTCCAGTAGGAGATTTATTTGGAATTTTAGTCTCTTCATGGCTTTGTCCCTTTGATCAGTAGGGTGTTGTTTCAACAAAGATGCAAGCTCCCTCTGTTTCCTGTCTATAGTTTGCCTAAGATTTCCTCTCTTCTGCCGATTCCATCTAGATAGTGCACCACTGCAAGACTTGAGCTTCCAACCCATGAGGTCACTTGTTTGTATGTCCCTATGTGGTAGCGACGTCCAAACATTCTGAATAATTTGATGTGCCTCTTTGTCTCTTGCCCAGAACATTTCATACCTGAATTCCTTTGGGGGTTTCTGCTTGCAAATCTTAATATCCAGGACCACTAAGATCGGGCAGTGATCAGAGGTGGCAACAGATAATTGAAAGACTTTGCAAAAGGAAAGAGGGTCACCTAACTGGGCATGAATAGTCCCCTGTCCAATCTGGCTTTGATCCTTTGAGTTCCCCTTCTATTATTTCTCCAAGTCATAATTGCCCCCACATAGCCTAAGTCCATCAAGTTGCATTTGTCCACAGTATCGCAAAAAAATCCATCTAAGCCTGAGAGCGTGTCCTTTGGCTAATATATTCTGTGGGGTCCATGACCTCGTTGAAATCCTCCATAACAATCCAGGGGAGGTCATCCCGCTCGCTCAATTGATTGAGAATGAGCTAGCTTCGGTATCGACAGTGGGTCTCAAGATGGCCATAAAAGCCTGTGAACCTCCACTCCTGGATATCCTCATCAATGTAGTGGGCAGAGTAGCTTTGGATATTTGCTGGGTAGCCGTTGTTCCATAATAGGGCTAGTCCACCTCTCCTTGCATCGGGATCCACTGTGTGACAGTTGTTGAACTTCAGCTTGTGTCTAATTTCCTTCATTTCTTTTATTGTGCGCTTTATTTCACTGAAGAACACTAGACAGGGAGCTTGCTTCCTGACCAAGTCAAGGAGACTACAAATTGCACGTGGGTTCCCAAGCCTACAGAAATTCCAACCTAAAAGCGCCATATTAGGGGAGGTGGGGTTGAGGTCCACCCTCAGCCTCCATCTCCTCCATTGTGCCCAACTCCTCCCTCCTCATCCTCTTGTAGTGGTGATGGTGTTCCTTTGGATCAAAATCCATCCCTCTTTTAACATTTTTCACCCTTGTGCCTCCATTTGATCCATAACTATTAGTGTCCTCCATTCCCCTTGCCCTCCTCTTTTATTGTCCTCTACTACCTTGTAGTCGTTCACTCCCCATGAGCTACTAGGTTTCAAATTGTCCTTCCCACCCTTGGCCATTTAAGAACTTGTCAAGCTGTATATCTCCCCTCGTAGAAGACCGGGTCCCCACTGCATTATAGCATGTTGATGACTGAACTCCCTGCCTCCATTAGTCTCCTTCCCCTGCTGCTTTTTCAGAAAACCCAGCACTTGACACCCAATCCTTCTCCCCCACACATAGAGAAACACCCTTGTTCTTCCCTTCATGCTGCTGCCTGTCATCCCCTTCACCCTACTGGGAGAAATGTATCTCAAAATGTGTCATCTAATGATCCCCTCCCCTTGCTAATTGCATTGATTTTCCAGCCCTTGATGCCATCTCCTTGGCTTCCACTCATAAATAAGCAGCCTCATTATCCCCATTGAGCTTCGATCCATCAACCCTTCAAACTGCTGAGAGTCTTGCATCTCTACTTGTAAGCATGTGGCTTGGAGAGCGTTCGGTAACTGTCTTGGGTTTCCTAGGAAGGTACCATCATTTTGAGGTTCAGCAATTGTCATCTCTCTTGCTCCAAACTGCTGCTTATTAGGGCACTTACCGCCATGTCCGTCCCCACCGCAAACTACCTTCGTTGATGTAGAATGTGGACACCCATTCAGATGCTCCTTCCTTCTGGCATTTGAGAACGTCTGCTACTGGACTTTGGAGGTCATTACTTGGTCGGAAAGGCTAGTCCTCACGGTGCCGCTCTAGCCCTCTAAACCTCCCATTGGTAGTTGCCCTTCCCCTCCTCCTTCCCATTGGTTAGCGTCCTCTATTGGAGTGTCTTGCTGGTGCCGTGCCATATCCCCTAGATACTTCATTGGTACCACCCTATTCCCTTGTTCTGACTCGGTTCTCAGCCTCATAGGCCTTGCCCCCACTCTTAAACAATTTCCATACAACATATCTGCTTTGGCCAGCTGCAACTCCTTCGTTGTGAGGATATGGCAATCCTTATGTGCATGTCCCATAATTCCACAGAAGTAGCAAAAGATGGGAAGCTTTTCATACTGAAAGCTTACCCATTTCCGTTGTTGTGATCCCACCTGTATGAATAAACCTCTTCTCAAGGGTTCCCGACAATCCACCATTACTTTGACCTTAACTTCGGCTTCCGTTGTCACAACTTCCTCCATATGCTCAAAGGAGTTTCCAATTCTGTATCTCAAGTGGTTTTTTTTCCAGGATGTAGGGGATCCCTGAAATGTGTACCATATGGGCGTTTTAACAAGCATCACTTGGGCATAGTCCATCTCTTCTCGGAGGTCTTCAAGAAGGACGAGGCACCATTTGAATAGTCATGGCCTACCAGCCATGATTCTCTCCTTGTCTGTTTACTCTACAAAGGAGACCTTGTACAGGTTCTCTCCCAACTCTACGAACTGAAATTGTCCTTTTGTTCTCCACAATCTCCTCATCATTGCCTTGAACATCTCCCTGTTGTATATTTTTGATGTCCAAATGGAGTAGAGCAATGCCTCGTTATCGCCCGGTTGGATCTTCTTTATTGCGCCGGCTGAAATGGCCATAGTTTGGAGCTCCTTACTAAGAAGGTCTGCAACAGATGGGTTCATCTTCTCTGCTGTGAATTTGCCCCTTATGGTCTCATGAATGATAGATCACCCGCTTCCTCCTACTATCTCTCGCCACCAGAACTCACACTAATACTCCACCCAGACCACACTGCTCATTTGATCCACCACTCGCCACCTTGCTCCGAGCATGACCCAGTCATTAGTTAGGGCTACGCGGGGGAGAACTAATTTCAATCGTAATTGATGAATAAGAAAACAACAACACAGTGTCACATGTTTGCATATGGCTTCAGGTTAATTTGTTCATACACATAGGCTATACTTTTATTAAATCATTTTTTTCTACCTATCCTTTTTTTCTACACAATTTTTGTCATTTTTAATGCATTGATGATCAATAAAAAATCACTTCATCTGTTCTATTTAGAATCATTTATATTATCATTACTACGTGAATAAATAATTCTATAAAATATTATTATATTCAAATATATATGTAAACGAATTTAAGCATTTTTTTCTAATTTAAATAAAACGACGACCACTGACAACTAGATGCAGATGTTCTCTCTGGTTCAAGTAAACCACAAGGTTCAGATCATATTGCAATTCAAGTAGTGTTTAACCATAAGTGGGATGCAGTTCCAAAATAGATTTTGTGTTTGGGAAGTAATAAAATTTTAGGTTAAAAAGTATTTGGTGTTGGTGTAAATTTTTGAAATGAGAGAAAATAATATGAAATAAAAAAGGTAATAATGATTAGTAAAGAGAACAAAGTTTAAATAAATATACTAGTTGTATGGATAATTATTTAGAAATGATTAAAAAATAGAGTAGTTATGTATGAAAATATGAAAAATAATTAAAAATAGAATAAATATAAAGAGTAAAAAAACTTTAGTTTAAAAAGTTTTTTTGAGTAAAGAAACCATTGAAGATGAGTATGCTAGAATGAATAATAGTAATATAATAACTATTGATAAGATTAATGAAAAGTTGATGCAATATGGACAAAGGCCAATGTGTCAGAGGAAATGTGTGAGGAACAACCTATTTCAGGAAATAAATTAAAAGCATTTATTTTATCTCAAAGACTTAGTGTCATATGATGATAGGGAAAAAGGAGATTAGATAACAAGAAAAGGAAGGGAAATCAATTGCTTACGAATGATGAGATAATATGGAAACAGAGGTCAAGAATTAATTGGCTTCAAGAGGGTGATCAAAACACTTCTTATTTTGACAAGATGACTTCAAAAAGGTGAAGAAAATATTACATAGATCTTCTTGAAGATAACAATGATAACTGAACATAGGATCAATGAGAGAAGGAAATGCTTATGTTGGATCAATATCTTGGCATATAGAAAGAGTGACAAATGCAATTAACACTAGTGCTTCTAAAGAAGACAATCAACTACTCGCGAAACAACTCACCAGGGATGAGGTTTTGAAGGCACTTAAGGAGATGCATCTAAGTCCCATGGATCTGATGGGATGCTAATTAGGTTATATAAAAGATGTTAAAATATAGTATGTGAGATGTTTTCAAAGTTTGCAATGAGTTTATTAGCATAGTTGAACCAGACCAACAAGTAGCCTTGCTTCACCAGATAAACCATATTAAAATTGTGTTAATTCCAAAACAATGGAAGCAACTAAAGTTTCAAAGTAAACAGAGTGATGACCATTAACAATTGGTTGCAAATGTACCCTCTTGCCCAAGTAAACCACAAGGTGATAATGGTTTTAGATAACATTCTAATTCAGGTGGGTTTAACCATAAGTTGCATTTAGGTCCAAAAAAGACTTTAAATATGAAATGGTCTAAGAATAAGGGTGCTAAGGAAATTATTCAAGATCTCTAACCTAAAATGTAAAATAGTAATATCATAGCTATTGGTAAGATCAATGAGAAGCTAATGTGATGTGGGCAAAGGCTAATGCATTAGAGCAAATGTGTGAGAGTTAACCAGCAGATCCACTTATCTTATCTTAGAAACTTGGTTGCATCAGATGACAGAGATGAGGAGATTAGAATATGAAAGCTAATTGATTACTTTAAGGGCATTAGAAACAACTCACCAACGATAAGGTTTCGTTGGCACTTAAGGATACACATCCATCTAAGGTGTTTGGACCTGATGACATGTTGGCTAAATTTTATCAGAGATATTGGAATATGATAAGTCTATACAAATAGAGTTATTCATGTCAACATTCGAGGGTAAAGTTAGTAAATCTAAGATCTTTTCATGGTGTTAGGTTCATTTTGCAATTTAGAGATGGTTTTATGTATTCTTTACAATTTTTTGATATCAAAACAATTATTTTGCATTTAATTAGCATTTTTGTTAACATTTAATCTTTTATATATCATTTTAAGTGTCTTTTATTATGTTTTGCATGTTGGAAAGAATAAATTATTGGAATTTGCATGGAGGAAAGTAAACATGAAGAGAATGTAAGTGTTGGGAGTAGTACTCACAAAATATAGCAAATCAAGGTATAGTATTGGGAATTCAATCTCGGCTGGAGGCTACGACCCCAGAGTGCAGTACACCCAAATACGCAACGACCATGACTAGTTGCTTCAACGCCACATTATTCCTTTCGAAAAGTTTAAAAGCTACTCGCAATAAAATGGGGGCTAAAACTCTGGCCAAATATTCTTTTTACAGGGAATAAGGCCCAATTAGGATTTTGGGGGGAAAAGAGGATAAAAGGAAGTAGACAAGCTAAGGTGGAAAAATAGTCATGAGCTTTTCTTCTTTTCTCTATTCTCTCTCTCATTCACTTCTTGCCTTTGTTTAGCACGACTTTGTATGAGGATGCTTTCTTTCGTCCCTGGTAGGTTGATCATTGATAATATGCTCCGTTATCCATGCACTCAGAAATAGGAATTAAGTTGAACTATTGCAGTGCCTTGCTAGTTTCAGCATTGAACTAATAGTTGCTATGGTGGAGATCTGATGGTATCTTCCCAAGATCTATTATAATTCAGGGGGTAAAAGACCACATGCATGTGAGAGGTGTAAAACCATGGATGTTACAACTAATGCATCAAATAGACATATGACAACGGAAACTACTTAAATCACAGTAATTTTGATCATTTACATCTCATCATCTACACATGAAAGTAAGCTACTAACCTCGATAGAAGTAAAATATATATTATAATATATAAAATATTAGTAAAATCTTAACAGACTATACATCAATGAACAACATCTCAACATATTATATATATAACTTGTTGCTCATCATAAACAATATACACATCTACATCACTCATTTCACATATATGTCAATGTCAAATGTTTATAACTCAAGGTTAACATGACTTATACACACTACAATTCGCTCAGCCTAAGTTCAAACACAACTTAGCCCATAGTTAGGTACCTGTAACATCAAACCTGCTAAAAACATATATAATAAACATGTGAGTCTAAATAAACTCAATAAGTATGTACAATTATTGAAAACAATGACAACATGCCAAATTCATTATGTATATTATGTCACCGCAAACATTGAGCTGTCACTAGCCCCACACTATCATATCATGACATGATACAAACACATATGTAATTGAACTATTTATTATTCATCGAGGACCATGAATAACTCTATCCTTATGTCAATCGAGAGCAATGAAAATTCCGCTTAAATGATGCACAGGTATCTCTCATGACATATGCATAATATTCATCTGATATCACCATCCATCATATGGTTTCACAAAACTATCTCAAAGCATATAACCAAAATATTAGCAAAGGGGCTTAGCCCTAATTCATAAAATCAACTAGTGGCATACAAAATCCAATTCTCAAATCATCATAGAACTCAAACATGTATACAAAATATGCCATTGCATAACACTCATACTTTAATGATCTCATCAATGCTAGCTTCAAGCTAAGTGCTATCCGCACTCACATTAATTACAACATAAGTCATCCTAAATAATCATGCCTCTTTAATATAAGGATTTCACAATTTCAACCTCTATCTAATAAGAACCTTAAACAACCAAGTTTAATTTTAAATTCATAATCATGTGCCTCATGCATTTGGATACAACTTAGTTTAGATTTGATGAGACATTAGGTTTATAGTAACCAATGATGATATTAGATATTACATCATTATTACACAACAACAGCAAATCGTTGTTGACATTGCGAACCAAGAATATTCTAACCGCAAGCAAATAAAATCCATTTCACAACAATAGAAAATATGGGTCGACAAGCATTTCCATAAGCAAATAAATAATTTTTGCTTGTAGAGAATAAAAGCTTACCAAACAGCTTTTGTCCTTCAAGGGATGAAGAGAAAAGATGTGAGGAAGATGAACTGTACCTATTGATTGTCGATACGTTGATTTTTGAAAATTCCACCAGATGGAAGATAAAGAAGACAAAGGAGATGAAGAAGATGAGTTGCGCAAAGTTAGATTTTTTTTTACAGCATCCACATCTTAGTATTTTTGATAGGTTTAAAAGGGTTTCTAACTGAGCCCTAAATTTTGGCTAAAATTATCATTTCATCTCTTCAACGACTGTTCTTTAACGGCTTCAGACGAAATTAGGTGATTTTATATTTCTAGTTTACGTAGTGGATATATATGGAATATTTGATACTTAGTAGGTATATTTAAAATTAAGAATAAACATTGTCGGTATATTTAAAATTTGCCTAATAAAAAAGGCTAAGTGTCTTGTGTTCTCTTTAGTTATAGATGAGGTTGTCACCTCACACAATGTCGGCAGTCGTTGCTTTCAGCCTCTCAAAATCCTTGATGTATAAGCCAACCATTAGTTTTTATTGATCTTGCTAAAAAGTTTGACCTGCTTCTTCAAATGCTTTTCAATCATCCAAATCAATTTCTCTCAAGCTTCAAAATGCTCTATTGAATGCTTGTCCAAAACATCAAAGTGCTCTTCCAATAGCCTCTCCTGAGCATCAAAACATTCTCTCTAATGTCTTTCCAAAACATTGAATCTCCAAAGCATCTCCTTGGAATGTCTTTTTAGTGTCAGCTATGTCTTCTTTTTCAGACATTACCAAGGATTGTATGGTTGAACTCACTGAATTTGGCTTTGACTCCAAAAAATCAACCCTCAACTTGATTACATCAACCTTTATTTCTAATGGCGTCAATGTCTCTGCCATCCCATCATGACACTTCTCAATTTGCAAAACTCTCTTTTCTAATTGCTTAACTTGTGCCATTTCTACGGATTTGATGTAGATTGTCAATGGTGCCCTTCTACCAATGTTATATTTTGATTCGAATCTATGTAACACTAACTGAATTTTATTAAATGCAGAAAAATAGATTGATTTTTACAAAGACAAGATAATCAAAGAGAGAAAAACAAGAACTGGGTCATTCAAAATCATCAATTCCTCTCTCCAAATGACTCTAGTCAAGCTTAATTATAAGCATTCCTTCCTACCATCATGCCAGAAAAATGGCCAACTTAGCATGACCCTAAAATCACCCTTATCATATTACCTATCTATTTTTCAAAACTTTTCACTAAAATCTTCCCCTCCCCCAAATTTTTTCTCGCTTCCCAAACACACCCTTCACAAAAAACTAAGCTTTGAAAAAGAATGAATCAAACAAAATTACAATAGTGCAAAAAATTGATAGGAAATATAATATTGTCAACAATCCAACAAATTATAGGGAAGAAGAACAAAATAGTGCTTTAGCAAATGAAAAGCTAAATTCCTATACAACAACTTGAACCTTCAATTGCTTTTGGTGAATGGGAGTAAGAGAAAACTTGGCAGAACTGCAAGTCACAATATATTGTTCTGAATGCTAAGAACCTTCAATACAAATTTTGATAGGGATTACAATTCGAAGTGTGCTTGGAGAAGTATGTAATTTACAATCAGCCAAAATTAGAAAAATAAAATATCACCAGATTGGTTTAAGCCCACTGTATTTTACAGGCATTTATAATACCCACATGGTTTTATCTTTTAGGACAACTCACTAACCCAAAAGACTAAACATTCTGCCTGCATTCGCAAGGCCACAATCCAACCCACCATGTAAGCACTGTTCATTGCACCTGTGCCCATGCAATTAGTCTCTAGCGATTATTGAGAGAAACACAAAATATGTACAAACTTTTGACACATCTTACAGTTCTTTATAAATTTTCAATGTCTTGCTTAAGGGTTAATTAAAAAAAATACGTCCACAAGAGCTTCTGCATAAGATTTTTCCAACTTAGACGCTGCTAAGTTGTTGGCACATTTTTCCAAACATAAAAATATAGTACATAGTGGCCATAATAATGTCTTACTAAGGCTCAAGCTTTGGCCCTATTTTCAAAGATGATCCCACGCTGAAGTAACTTACGATGATGTCCCATAAATGTGTAGACGCTAATGCAGATGACCATGGTTATAGTACGAACACATCGGAAGATGATGAATAGGGGTACAATTTGGGTCGGGTATGTCTAGCTCAGGTCGATCATACTTTTATCATATTCTCAAAAACTTTTATTCTATCTTATTTTATGTTCGGTCAAGTCTAATCATGCCCTACTCTATTTTTAAGGTTAGTTTCTTTTGAAAATCCTTAATGATTAAAATCATTAATCACCCCAAGATCCTTCATACTAAATCACTAAGAAAATAAACCATAAGTGGAAGCACACCTAAATCCATAGGAGTAATTATTGTTGAATTTGGAGGTTTCTGGTATTTCAAGTTAATGTCCTAGGATTTTTTGGTCTTCTAAGTTAGATGATTTGAGCTCATAAAATCTTATAAGATCACTTTATAATTTGAGCTGCAATTTATGATACTGTATATATAATTATTACATATGTGTGTCCAAAATACCAACAATCTCCCACTTAGACTATATAGAATTTTGTAATTATACATATAATCTTATGAGCTCAAAATCTTCTGCTATCATGACCAAAATTATCTTTGAACAATCTCATTCATTAGTATGCCAACATTGGATCAAGGCGGCTTTTGTCATATTCATCGTAACTAGACCCATCTATGGTCACGTATATTAAACATAACTAAATAATATAGATCCAGTATGGATGTGTAACATATAAATTACATATAATGTGATTTAACGTATCTATTTCCAACTGGTCCAGCTAATTTGATGAGATCAAACCAAAACAAAAATACTAAATAACTAAAATATCAAAAGCTTTAATTGTACAGAAAATATCCATAAATATAATAAAAACACGTATCAAATAGAAAATCATAAAATATAAACTCCCACAAAATCAGCATATCGTCAGATGATACAACACCCATGTGAGCAGTATGATCATGAAAGCTCTTAAGTGGTAGTCCCTTAGTCAGCAGATCCGCAATTATAGATTTGTTCCTATGTGCTCTATGGACACCTGACCTTCCTGAATATTTTTCTTAACAACTAAAAACTTAATATCAATAAACTTTGACTTCATTGAGCTCACGTTATTATTGAAATATAAGACTGTTGAGTTATTATCACAAAATAACTTGAGTTATCTTTCAATTCCATCTACAATTCGTAGTCTCATGATAAATTTTTATAGTCATATAACCTAATTGGACGCCTTAAAACATACTATAAATTCAGCTGTCATGGTGGAAAGAGTAATGAGTGTCTACTTAGCACTCCAAGAGACAACTTGTGTTGCCCCCAACTGAGGTGTCACATTTGTCCTTACTCCAAGATCTTGTCGATTGGTAAGTGTGAATCAGGATTGTTGCCCTGATCACGCG
>JAXCLR010000063.1:4321090-4331847 GCA_035584095.1 Annona squamosa | reverse complement strand
CATATCCATCAATATAATTCATGAAATTTCATTTATTCATAAAATAATTACAAAATTACAGATATTGAAATGACGCATATACGGTCGAAATGACGCGTATACGGTTGGGGTTTCACACAACTCCTCCAACAAGCATATAAATATGGCCCAATGTGGATCTAAGATTGTATTAACATCCAACATGGTCTCGAGATCTGAATATCTAATAATCTCTATGTTATCTGACCACTTGTATGTGAGCATGTAATATTTTATTCATTGAAGGTATCTTAAAATCTTTTTGACTGTTTTTCAATGATCAATTCCTATATTGCTCAAGTAACTGCTAAATGTCCCAACAATGAATGTTATATTTAGACGTGTACAAACTTGACATATATCAAAATTTCCACTGCTGAAACATAAAGGATCTTTTGCATTTCTTTAGATTCAAAATCACTCTTAGGGTACTAATCAAGACTGAATTTATCTTCCTTGGCAATAGGGGTATCTCTTGATTTACAATCCAGCATTCCAAATCTTTTAAGTACTCTTTCAATATATGACTTTTGCGATAATCCAAAAATACCTCAAGAATGATCCCGATATATTTGAATTTCTAATGCAAAATTTGCTTTACTAAGATCTTTCTTTTCAAAATTTTTTTGATAAAAATATTTTAGTCTCATACAATAAACATATATCATTGTTGGCAAGTAGTATGTCATTGACATATAAAATAAAAAAAAATATGCATACTCGCACAAAACTCTTGGTATACATAATTATTAACAATATTCATCTCAAAGCCGAAGGACATGACAACTTGATGAAATTTATAATACCATTGATAAGAAGTTTGGTTAAGCTCGTAAATGAATTTCTTTAGTTGACAGTCCATTCATTTTGCATCTCTAGATACAAAATTTTCTAGTTGCATCATATAAATAGTCTTATCAATGTCACCATTGAGAAATGTTGTCTTTATATCTATCTAATGTAGCTCAAGGTCAAAATGTGCTACTAGAGACATTATTATCCTGAATGAGTCTTTCGATGAAATCAAAGAAAAATTCTTTTTATAATCAATGTTTCTTTTGAGTAAATCCTTTTGCAACAAGACGAATCTTATACTTTTCCACATTAGCCTTTGAATTCCTCTTAGTTTTAAATATCCATTCACAACCAATAGGCTTCTCACCTTTGTGTAATAGGACAAGTTCCCAAATCTCATTGTCTCTCATAGAATTAATTTTTTCATCCATGATATTAATTTACTTTTGTGAATTTTTGCTTTGCATTGCTCGATGAAAGTTAATAGGATCATCTTCTATCATTACAATGTCATCTTGATGTTCTTGAAAAAAAGATGATGTAATTATTAAAAATTGCTCTACTCCTTTCTTTAGTGGATCTTCTTCATGACATTGGTTCTTGAAGTTGTTGAGCTTGATCATTAGGAATAAGCTGTTGACCTTGGTCAGGGAAGTTATTAACAATGTCTTGTGATTCTGGTATTATTTCTTGAATAATATTAGGGATAACAATCAAAGAAAAAGTAACCAATTCCTCATCGAAGACAATCTCTAATCTTGTCCTCCTCCTTAAGCTCAATATTCTCAAAGAACTGACCATTTTCTATTTCAAAAAAGGTTCTAGATATAGGATCATAAAATTTATACCCCTGAGATCGTTCAAAATATGCAACGAAATAGTTGCTAATTGTTCTTGAGTCCAATTTCTTTTAATTCAGCTTGTAAGACCTGTTGGTCCCGAGTTAATGACAATTACCCAAGAGGGGAGGGGTGAATTGGGTATTTAAAAATTTACAACTTAAACAGAAACTTTAACTCGGATTAATCTAGTCCCCTTTATGAAGAAACAAGATGGAAAACAATATAATATAGAGAGCAGAAATATAAATTAACACACAAGATTTTATAGTGGTTCGGGCGACCTCCCTACTCCACTCTTCCAAGCTCACACCTCCTATGACTTAGGTTCCACTATTTATTTTGCAAATACAACTAGAGCCACTGCTCTCTTCTAGATTCTAGCTCTATGGGGCATTAACAAACCACAGCACACGTAGGTGATGAGTTCCACTCCAATCACAGACTACTTTGCTTACACTTGATCTTCGTTACCCTAACTAAATCAAGTTCAATACATCAAAAAGAATAACAGAGAGAATCTACACGTTACTGTTGTGTAAAGACAATTTTGGCGCAGAGAAGAACTTATTGTGTAGACTTGAGATTCAGCAAGCAGCTCTTGTAAGTTTGTAAGCAAATTTCTTCTTCTCAATGTTGGCTTGATCACTTAAGGCTCTTAAGGATGAGAGTTATGCACATTCAATGATTCTCAGCTACCCTCCTCGTTCATATTGAATGTCTTTTATAATTGTGGAGGGAATCCAAACGTTTGAAGGTAGGTGGCGCGCATTTAATGCGCCAACGTTCGAATATTTTCCGACCGTTGCGACCCAAGTCGCAGGTGGAGTCGACTTCGGGTGCGACTTCGCCCAAGTCGCAGATGGAGTCGACTTTGGGTGCGACTTCGCCAGTTCGCAACATCTTCAAATTCCAGACTGGGTCGACTTGGTCCTCGACTTGACCCAAGTTGCAGGTGGAGTCGACTTCGGGTGCGACTTCACCTCGGCAGCTTATTTGATGAACTTGAATTCCTTGGAATGCTTTTGATTGCTTGGGTTTCTTCATGTCTTTGTTGTCCTTCCTTGATTTATTTCTCTTTGAACAATTGTGTTTTTATTCTAGCTTGTTTCCTTTAGCTCCATGATTTGCAAGCCTTGAGTCATTGAGTCTTGAATCTTGTATTCATGAGTAAGTTCAATATATTTTGATTAGAATATTTGTATTTATGCATCTTGCTTTCTTTGAACTTGGATTAGTCTTCATGTGTTCCAATTCAAAAACATCTGAGTTGACTTGATCTTCAACTTTACTCAATCAATTTAATCCTGATTTGTCTTCTGAAATTCTTGCTCTTTCCAATTGAAGTTGATATTGGAGTCAACTTGGTCTGCAACTTCGCCCAAGTCACATGCAGAGTTGACTTGGGATGCAACTTCGACAACCCCTATTCTTGGTTTCAACTCTGGACAGAAAACGACGCCCCCAAGTCGCTACCGGAGTCGACTTAGTCTGTGACTTCACCTCAAGTCGCAGGTGGAGTCGACTTGGAATGCGACTTCGACACCTCTCAGTCTTGACTTCAACTCTGGAAGGAATGACGCCTCGAAGTCGATGCTGGAGTTGACTTGGGGATCGACTTGGCCTTAAGTCGATGCCTGAGTCGACTTGGAAATCGACTTGACTTGCTATACTTCATATTCTTCAAATTTATAACATTTAATCATTTTCACAAACATGTTAGTAACCAAGACTTACTCAAATTGATTTGTTAATCATGAAAACATAGACTTGGCTTATTTTCTACATATTTTCAACAAGACCTTGCCTCAATTAGACAATCCCAAATATGTAAATATTTTATGATAGGCTTCTTACCCGTTTGTAATTTATAAGAGTTTTTAGCGGCTGCCTTAGTTGATACTTTATTAAGGATATCAGTTTCAGTTTTTAATGTCTCTCCTCAAAGTGAGTCTGGTAAGGTAGTACGATTGATCATACTGTTTACCATGTCCTTTAAAATTCTGTTTCATCTTTTAGCAACATCATTTATTGTAGGACTTCCTAGCATGGTGTACTGTGGGACAATACCGCACTCTTATAAGAATTAGGCAAAAGCTCCTTGACATTGTTCGCCTAATCCGTCATATCTACTATAATATTTACCACTACAATCAGATCTGATGACCTTAATTCTTTTGCCAAGTTGTTTTTCAACTTTATCCTTAAAAATTTTAAACATATCCAGTGATTGAGACTTCTTATGGATGAGATATAGGTGGCTGCTGATCAGGTGCACCCAGGAGCATTGAACTTTTTATTTTTTTCAAAATTTTTCATAAACTTGTTAATCTAAGTATATTTTACACATTCATCAATTTTTACTATTTTAGAAATTTTTAGATATTTATTTAGGATTTTTAAAAATTAGTGGCATTTTAGTAATTTTAGATTAACAAGTTTATGAAAATTTTTGAAAAAAATAGGTGTACGTGCCTGAGAGCATTGACTCTCAATGCTTCCGGGTGCACCGGATCAGCACCCGATATAAGTAGACATAATGAAAGAAATCGTCTATGAATATAGTAAAATATTATTGACCATTATAAGAAATCATAGAAAATGACTTACAAATATTCATATGTATTAGTTGTAAGACATTAGAAGACCTATTGGTACTAAATATGTGGCGCCTCGAACTATGGCATCCACATCCTTACTCTAAGATCTTGTTGATTGATAAACGTGACTCATGATTGTTGCCTAGATCAAGCGGCTGGTACTTAATTTGGATCTCGTCCAAAAAATTTTTCTTTCTTTTTCTTTCATCATATAATCATATACTCATCATCAGTTACAATGGACTTATCCATATCATCATAAATCATCAACTGCTCATATTATTCATAACTTTATAATTTCATACAACCTATGTCTTTTTTCGCTATATTCCATTAGAGCATTTTTCATACAAAAATCTACTCACCTTTGTAGATTTCATCACTTGAATTTTTCCTACACCTGTCTAAAAGGGAAAACAAAATATGAGTCGAAACTCAATAAGCAAGCATTTTTCATCTTAAATGCATTCCTCTTCATTCGATAGAAGACACTTACCAAGTGATCAACTATCAAATGCACAAAAACATATTCATAAAAAATATTTCATAAACATTGGATGTGCAAATGTTTTTTTTCCATTCCTAACATAAACCTTCGTGTGTGGGTACGCTAGGCCAGGAAACATTTCACATAGCATGGTCCAATACGCCAGCTCTCTCCGACTTGGACTCATCAAGGGGAACCTCTCTTTCTCTTGACGCCTACATGGTCTCCTACATACATGACTTTTGATTTTTTCGGCATTATATACCTCTTATACCAGGTAATTTGTCATTTTCATGTAGAGAATTATTTGCACTATCCTTTTAAAACATCGTTTTAAATCCATGTTTTTTTTTCAATCCATGTATGAAAATGAATGCATTTATTCACACATAACATTCCTTTGCTCTACCTCTTGGGAGGACACCGCCGGCACACAGGCCATACAACTCGGCAATAGTGAAGGGGGACCCTCTAATCCGCTTTATACTTCCACTGAAGCCTCTTCATTATACGTTATACATGTGCATATGTCCATTAACATCACGTGATATCAATATACCAGCATGAATAAAAATTCATAAATATTGATCATTTCAAAACTTTATAGGAATGACCACCCTTAAAAATATTTCGTAAATACTTGAGAATAAAAGATATTTTCAAAAGGGTTTGCTTGCTTACCTCCTCAGCCCGTGTCATCAACTTTTTCCTTTCCTTTTCCTATTTAAGAAAAAATGATATTTTATTTATATCATTCCATATTTTAGATTGCTTCCCATGCATGCTTTATAATCATTCATCACCTTATTCCTGTAGAGTTTAATCTTATAACGATACTTGGTCATTACCTCCTTATATGGATTTTTTTAATCCATAAATCTCTTTAAAAATTCCATTTATATATTCTTTAAGATATAAATACTAATCTCATTTTCCTACCCAATATATAGTTCATGGTACTGTTTATCATCACTATTCATGGATTACTGTTCACGTTTACTGTTCACCCGAGGTTACTATTCACAACAACGTAGGTTACTATTCATGGGTTCCAAAAATTGACATTTTTTCAAAAATAAAAAATACCATAACATAGCTTATATTTAGTATATCATGAAAAAATTCATGAATTTTGAATTTATCGTCATTAACTTAGCTAATTAAATCATTTTCTCCCTATACTTAAAATCCACATAATTCACTTAAGCATAATCCTTAAATTCAAAAATTATGAGATTAATATATCATCATTTTAACATCATAAACATCATTATTATTCATCCCAAATCATCATGTAGCAAATTTGGAGCATTATTTGCACATTTCATATATGATTTTTTCGAATACTCTATCTTCGCTCTAAATTTTCTATGTTTTGGCATAATTCCACTTTGGCATTATAACCATACTTATTTTCTCATACTTAGGCATTATCTAAGCATGATTTTACCCTACTTAATATCCAAAAAAAATTTGGGTAGAATTCACTTACTCGAAGTGAAGATACTCTTCCTCCTTTCTCACTTTTTCTCTCAAACCTTCTCTTTGTCTCTTCTCCTTTGGCTAGAACGTGTGGGGCAGAGCTTTGGCTTGATTTTTTACTCCTTGGAGCTGGAATTTGGAGTGCCTTGGACGTCCACCCCTTGGCCCCTTTTATAGGCGTGCATTTTTCAAGTATTTGCATTTTACCCCCTTAAATCAATGTATTAAATTCTAATTATTTTTTCCAAATCCCACGTAATATTTTGAGCTTAACCCTAAAGTCAAATATAACTAATGAAAAAGTGGGCTACCTTTTGGGTCTCCAAATGACATTTCATCTTGACTCTGAATTCATGATTTTCATCACATCTTACACCATTCATCATGTTCATCATGAGATTTTGGCCATCCATAAAAATTTCATCTCAATCCGATGTCCAAATTGCAAATTATGAATTTTTCTTCATTTTTTTCAAAAATCACCCTTAAATACAAAAATTAATATTTTATTCAAAAAACACTTTTGTCCTTTAGTGGGAAGCTTCTTTTTTTTTTAATCTTTTATGATTAAGTAAATTCAAAGTAATTAACTTAGTATATTCCTTAATCCCACATTCACTATTTACATTTACTATTCATCCAAATTAACATTCCATAATTAGCTATTTAATCATTCACTTCCACATATTGTAAAAATATCATCAATATATTTCATATAAATATAATTATATTACGCAGGGCTTATAACCTTAGGGTTTCATACATGTTCCTAAAATTGGAGTTTCACAATTCTCCCCCTGCATTAGGTTTCGTCCTGAAACCTGTCATTTTCCATCACGCTTCTGTTACGCAATTTTTATCTTATTATATCATCAATCATCAATCATCTCTAATAAAGAGGTCGGTATCCACTGCTCTCTTTTCATATATACATGACATATATATGTAAATTTAATTTTATAACAAAGATTATCATAAAATCATTGATTTTTTTCAAAAGTCAAAAGAGACTTTTGCTAACTTCGTCTATAGTGTCTACAACTAAGTTATACCTGTGTAGACTATTGACTAAGTCAATATAAAATATTTCTTTCCTTATTCTCCTTTCCCATTTCTGTAAACCAGAAAGAGCCTTTATCATCCCTTTTATTATTATCATGGAGAGATAATCCTCTCGCACCTATCTTCAAATGCATCAAGATTAGAAATTAATCTCAAACAATTTCCTTTCTTCCTTGATCCATGTCATTCAAATTCTATATCATGATATATAAATATCATGATTTCTATTTCTTCCATTCCTTATTCTTTCTACATCTATCTCCCAATCATTGCTATGATATAACTTCCTGTGGTATCATACCTTTTCTTTCTTTTCATTTACTCTTTCTATACCCATCTACCATTCCTTGATATGATACCATTCTTGTCTTATCATAAAAAGCATCATAGCTTCATAAACATATAGATTTAGACATTATCTTTGCCCATCTATCAATTCATATTCTAATACCAATTTCTATGGTATCACACCTTGCCTATCATCCATAATTTTTCCCTTTCCATGCCCATTTATCAATCCTTGCTTTGATACCAATCTCTGTGGTATTAACCTTATCCTTTCATCATCTTTTATTTTCTCTTTACCCGGCATATTTAACAATCCTTACTTTGATACCAACTTCTATGGCGCCCCGAACTTAGGTGTCTACATAGTCTTTACTTCAAGATTTTGTCGATTGGTAAACGTGACTTAGGATTGTTGCCTTGATCACGCGGCAGGTACTTAATTTGGATCTTGTCCATTTTTTTTCTTTTTATTTCATCATATAATCATATATTCATCATTATTCATAATGGACTTATCCATATCATCATAAATCATCAACTTCTCATATTATTCATAACTTTATAATTTCATACAACTTATATCTTTTTTGCCATATCCCATTAGGGCATTATTCATTCAAAAATCAACTCACTTTTGTAGATTCCTCTTTTCCTTTAGTAATACATGTCTTTCATCACTTGAATTTTTCCTGCACCTGTCTAAGGGGGAAAACAAAACATGAGTCGAAACTTAATGAATAAACATTTTTCATTTTAAATGCATTCCTCTCCATTCAATAGAAGACACTTACCAAGTGATCAACTATCAAATGCATAAAATTTTTTCATAAAAATCACTTCATAAACATTAGATGTGCAAATGTTTCCTTTCCATTCCTCTTTTCCTTTAGCAATACATGCATTTTATCTCTTGGCTTTCCCTATACCTGTCTGAGGTTGGGAAAATAAAATATGAGTCGAAACTCAATAAACAAGCATTTTTCTTTCATTTAAACACAATATTCTGCATTCGATAGAAGACACTTACCAAGTGATCAACAATCAAATGCACAGAAACCTTTTTGTAAAAATCATTTCATAAATATTGGATGTGCAAAAGCTTCCTTTCCATTCTTGACATAAACCTTCGTGTGCGGGTACGCTAGCCCAGGAAACATCTCACATAGCATGGTCCAATACACTGGCTCTCTCCAACTTAGCCTGATCAAGGGGAACTTCTCTTCTTTTTGACACCTACATGATTTCCTACGTGCATGACTTTTGATTTTCCTAATATTATATATCTCTTACACCAGGTAATTTGTCATTCTCATGTAGAGAATTATTTGCATCATCCCTTAAAACATCATTTCAAATCTATGCTGTCCTTGTCAATCCATGTATGAAAATGCAATGCATTCATTCACACATAACATTCCTTTGCCTCCACCTCTTGGGAGGATGCCGCTGGCACACAGCCCATACGGTTAGGCGATAGTGAAGGGGGACCTTCTAATCCGTTTTCTACCTCCATTAAAGCCTCTTCATTATGCATCATACATGTGCACATGTCCATAAACATCGCATGATATCAATATGTTGGCATGAATAAAAACTCATAAACATTTATCATTTCAAAACATTATAGGAATAGCCATCCTTAAACACATTTTATAAATACTTGAGAATAAAATGTATTTTCAAAAGGGTTTGCTTGCTTACCTCCTCAGTCCGTATCCTCCACCTTTTCCTATAAAAGGAAAAATAATATTTTATTTATATCATTCCATATTTTAGATTGCTTTCCATGTATGCTTTATAATCATTCATCACGTCATTCCTATAAAGGTTAATCTTATAAAGATACTTGGTCATTACCTTCTTATATGGATTTTTATCCATAAACCCCTTTAAAAATTTCATCTATATATTCTTTAAGATATAAATACTAATCTCATTTTTTTCTTCCCAATTAATTAACCTACACAAGAGGGGCTACTTTGGTGGATCCGATCTTGGGCATCCGGGTGCATTAACCCATTTTTTTTATTTTTTAATTTTTTTTATACAAGTGTTAATCTAAGTGTATTTCAGATGTGTGTCAATTTTTACTATTTTTGGAGTATTTTAAATTTTTATTTTTTATTTTTGAAAATAAGTGGCATTTTAGGTAATTTAAATTTACTAAAACGCTGCTAATTTTCAAAAATTAAAAATTAATATTTAAAATACTCCAAAATGGTAAAAATTGATACACATATTAAATACACTTAAATTAATACTTGTATAAAAAACATTTCAAAAAAATTTAAAAATAGGTTAAAATGGCTTTAGTGCACCTAGGTGCATAGGATTGGGATCCTACTCTGGCAGCATGTTATTTTAATTAACTTATTTCAAAACATTAGACACTCATAAAGAATATTTGTGTCATTATTAGAATTTAAAATTTCAAAAGATTCAAAAATTGAATTTTGCATAACAATAGGTTAATTAAAAATTTAATAGAAAGCTGCAAATCATACAAGCATGAAAATTATTTACAAATTGCTTTTTAATTTTCTATAAATTAACCATATGAATTAATTACACGTATAATTCAAAATTGCATGCATTTACACAAAATTTTATGAAGCTCATATTTCTAGATGTATTTGGCTCAATCAGACCCTTCCATTTGATTCAGAATGTTCAAAAACATAAAGAATCAAGTAATGATTGTTAAAATTGGATACCAAAATAATAAAATATGACAAATTTAATGTGGACAGATATAAGCATGTCACGTGTCCACTGATGGGTGGGTCCAGGTGCAGAATACTAGGCTATTGGGTGGTTGTGGGCAGGCTTAAGGAAGCCCAAGCGCAAGAGGGAGATAGGTCGTAGGCAAGAACAAATGGACTGGGACTAAAGTGCATGGGCCAATAGCTGCTTATGCAAGCATGCCCAAGCCTTGGCCAAAAATTACAATAGCCAGGACGAGGCTGAAATGTAAAAAGATTTCTTCTAAAGCCTTTTTTTTATAAAATATCTTTGGCTAGAGTGTTTAATGCAAATTGTCTGAATTCCTTCTCCCCCAAATCACAACCCAAAAAGATAAAAAAAGAAAAACCCTAACCACCACCTACTAGTAGGGGTGCAACTTGGTACCGGGTCGGTCCGAACCCGCCCGACCCGACCCGGTACCAAAACCAAAAATGGGTTTTA
>JAXCLR010000063.1:4232729-4271370 GCA_035584095.1 Annona squamosa | reverse complement strand
GTGGGACCCATTTCAGCAATGCTGCACCGAAATGTTGTACCAGAATATATATATATATATATATATATATATAAGAGCTGTTCCGGTGCAGTGACACTGCACTGGAACAGCGGTATGGTGGGCCCAAAATAGGCCCCACATGATTATGAAATCATGATCTACTCCACCCATTGTTTTTAGAATAATGCATTCTATTACCACACCAATATTTTTCCCAATCAGATACTTTAAAGTTGTTATCTACATCAAATTATTTTATTGGTGTGGTAATAGAATAAAGTCCGGGCATAATTGATAAGGGGAGGACATCGGTTGCGGGTGGAACCGTCTGGTCCTCTTATGTTTTAATATCATTGAAAAATATTTTTATTTGCCTAATATTATTATGTATGGGACTCTCGTTAAAATTTAAGGTAATAAAATAATTTAATGTGAAATATAAATTTTAAAATTATATTTTCAATATCTAAACCATCTACAAGATCGTTTTTATATGAATACATGTTTCTATTAAAATATTATTACATTCAAATATATGTGTAAATGCATCTAAATATTTTTCATAATTTACATATAAATATATTCTTCAACAAATGTAACCTATAAATATCTTTGATTAAAATAAAACTTAGTCTCTTAAATAAGCAAATGTGTTAACTATGATGAATAGATTGAATTTTTCATCAAGGTTACATGATTATGCTATTTATGTAATCTTGTTACATAGAAGCAAAACCCATGTAACTTGTTGACTATGTAAAGGTTGCTAAAGGCAATAAGTTGAGGGATGCATTGTGGGATTGTGGGAGTAGACATCAAATCTGAAAAAATTAAATAAAGGTCATGAAAGCATTAATAGTGGGGAATACTTCAACCAAACTTTTTTTAATATAATTTTTGCATTTCAAATATTTTGGTAGTTGATAAAGAATTTACTTTATCTATTGTATTAAATATTATTTATAATATTTTAGAAATCTTTTCACTTGTTGAGCATCTTTGTACATGGCTTTATTTACGAATATGTAAAATCGACATAATAAAATAATTAAATTTTAATTTTAAAATTGTATTTACAACATCTATGTCATCTAAATTATCACTTCTACGTTGGATAAATAATAAATTATTGTTATTATATATATATATATGAATGGATGTAAGAATTTCTTAATTTACACATAAATATACATGTATTGAGCGAATGTGACTCATTCATATATGTGATTTGGACTATAAATAAACAAATGATATTAAATAAAATGAATGAATTGAATTTTCTATCAAATATAAAAAAAACTTAGATTTTGAAGGGTTATATAAAACCGTTTTTTTTTTTGTAACTTGGGTCCAATTAATAATAACATAGGACTGATATGGGAATATGCCATATACTCAAATTTAGTAATTTGACTTCTTTAGGACCAGGGAAAGCCATGGGCGTCACAGACTTCGTTAACCCAAACGAATGCAGGAGACGTCTGCATGAGGTACGCTTCAAATCCGTTGTTCAATTATCTCAGATTTCTACACCGAAATAGATCAATGGTCCGGATCTTGCTGACCTTCTTACGTGGACTGATCAGTTTTCAGTATTGATTTGCGGTGCGTGGACGGCAAACAGTGTAGGCGATGCCGGAGGGATGACGTGTATCTTCGTGGGATGTTAGGATGCGATGCAAAGCGTGAAATAAAATATTTTGGAAAAGAACCTAATTTCATGCATTTAGCCTTTTAATTTTTAGAATTTTTTTTACAACACTGTTAATATAAGTGTATTTATCATTTTTTAAAATTTTTTATTTTTTAAAATCAGTAGTAATACTCTTGAAAAAATTTTTTTTAATAAAAAGATGGATATTTGCACCCAGGTACATAAAATCAAGTTTCTTTTGAAAATTGTATCACTCATATAAGGTAATACAAGTAAAGTTGGAATGAATAACATAATTAAAAAAAAAGAAAGTAACTGAAGTATAATAATATTATTAGAAAAATAGATTTGTTAAATTGTTAAATAAGTGTTTTGCCTCTATATAACTAGATTACATACAAGAAATTCTATGTAATTCTCTTAATTTTAAGATATTAATAGTTGATTTAAAATTAAAAATTCATTCATTATATTTACATCATTTATTTACCTTGAAAGATCAAATTTCATTCAAATCAAATATGTCCATCGGCAGATTTTGCTAAAAAAATGTATATATTTACGTATCAATTAAGGAAAATATTTAGATTCAATCGAATATATATTATAATATAATAATGTTTTATAAATCATTTATCTGCATGTAGTGACATTTTAAATAATTTAAATGCTGAAAATATTACTTAAAATAATTTTTAGTATTAAATTATTTTAATTTTAGATGGGGCCCATACACAATAATACTAAACCAATGAGAAGACTTTTATGATAATAAAAATCACGTTAAATATAGTAAATGAAGTAGATTTTTTTTTATCAATTATTAATACACTAAAAATGAAGAAAATTACATATAAGAAGAGTTTTACAAAAGCAAAGCGGGCCGGTAAAATAAGAGATTGAAACATCGGAACTCCACGTGATTCACAGCAAACGTCACGTGAGGCTTTCTTTTCGACTCCCAAGGCAAGTCCATAAATATTAAACTTGTCAATATAACCATAATACTTTGTAAGTTTTTCCTTCATTTTGTTACGCATGTAAAGAAGGATATGGTTATTGTTCTCAATTGAAAATGAATTTAATCGATTTTGAATTGTATCAGGTTGAGAAAAATGATGTAGGAAAGTGACATATTTGGTGCCCGACAAAAGCTCGGTTGCTTCAAGAAACAAGACCGAAAAGTCACAAATGACTCTAGCATGGTTCTAATCTTTTTCAAGAGAGGGACTAGTACTCATAAAGCTTACATCATTCACTTCAAGATGTTTGAAAGCCATTTCAAAAGGCAAAATATGTTTCAACATCAAATGCATAAAATTCCAACTTGTTCACACATCCAAACACAAAGATAATTTAGTTAAAATTCTAACACTTTTCACAAGATTTTCTAAATTCTTGTTCTCTACTCGGAGAACTCTTGACCCACTTTACACCATTACGAATTCGAGCAATAGAATCCTTGATTTGATCAGTTCCCTCCTTTATAACTAGATTTAAAACATATGCAACAAAACGGACATGAAAAGATTTTTCATCTCCCAAAAGAGCATTTTTCATTTCCAAATTCAAACGCAAAGTGTTTAATGCAACATCATTAGTTGACGCATTGTCAACAGTAAAAGTACACACTTGTCTGATATTCCAAACATTCAAACATTTTTCAATTGCATTAACAATAGCTTCGCCCATGTGTAGTGAATGAAGAATATAAAAATTAAGAATTCTCTTTTGAAGGGTCCAATTCGAGTCTATAAATGAGCAATCAAACATAAATACCTAATATTCTGATTTGAAGTCTTCAAGTTTGTTGTCAAGCATACACGATAAATATTCTCACTAAAAATCTTCCTTAATTCTTGGATATTTTGAAGACTTTTTTCATAATTGTGGTTCTAGAAACATATTTAATAAGTGGTGGCACAACTTTACGAAATTCTCTGAACTCTTCTTTCTCAACAAATTTAAATGGTAATTTATTAAGAGTAATCATTCGTGCCATTGCTTTTTTATAAGATTCTTGATCAAACTTTCAGTTTGATATAACTTTTTGACCATCATCGCTTATTGTTTGGAATGATAACAAGCGTTGACCTTTGACTTTATTATTGGTATTATACTTGCATAACTTTAAGTGTCTTATTAATGTGCTTGTTCCTAGAGTACTTGGACACTTTAGTTTGATTTTACAATATTTACAAATATCCCATGCCACTTTTCCATTTTCATCCAAAATCCTTTCAAATTCTTCTGAAACTACTGACGAAAATTTATATTGTTTCTTTTTTTAGGAAGAGGCTCATTGCATTTGAACTTTCTATAAGGTCAACAGTGTTCAAGGCAGTTAGTGTATTTTTTATTTGCTCACTGTTGATTTCTGGGTCGTTGATCTTGTCTTGCATATTACTTGAGCTATCCATGTTAATTTGATCACCTAAATATCATTTTTTATAATATATAAAATTAATTAGAAATTGTCTATGTAATTTCAATAGTTCTACTAGTTTCAGAGCAATAATAAACTAATTTAAAAATAAAATATTAACCAATGCGTGTCAAGTTATCAACAGCCACATAAACACAAATAAATGACATAATTTGTTTGTTTTTCTTATTTGATTTTTGTGGTGGGCCATGTTTTTGTTTTCCATTTGATTTTTTTGGTCCATAATTTTTAGTTAAAAGTGTGTGGGTGATTACTACCAGTCGTGGACATCATATGGGTTATCATTTTAATGCATATCATGTGGTTGTAACTTGTAAGATTCAATAATAGCCAACAAAGTACCCAAATTTTTATAAAAATCACGGTTTCACACATAATGGTTTTTTAATGAATTTTTATAATATTTTTCAGATATAATTCATGTCCAATTTACTTTATAATTTTTTTGAAACATTTTTCCTCAACCAATAATGACAAACATACATTAGACAACATTTGCATGCAGCATGTGGTTATTAGACTAGCACATGTAGGCATTTTTGGCTGTGTGAGCATCCGAACTATCTTGGGTTCAACTCATTTTAAAATTCGCAAAAATCAAAATTAATTTCCAAACAAATATCGAAAAGCAACAGGAAATCAAAAGCAGCTAAGGAATAAAATCCAAGATTTGTGACCAAAAAATCAAAAATGAAAAAATGATTTTCTTACCTCAGAGCTCTGAGCCACTAAGAGGAGGAAGATGGGTCAAGGGAGAAGACAGGGGCAAAAGCAAGGCCTGTTTGGTGAATGGTGCATACAGTTTCACCAGGACAATCTTCGGAGCAGTCGACGACGGGTAGAAGCAGTTGGCACCAAAGAATACAGGAGCTGTCAAGCGGCAATCGGTAGAGCACGAGCGGTCGTCGGCCGACGCACTCGATGGCATAGAGGGGCAGGGCGCGGGCTGGAGCAGGATTATGGGAACAGGGGATGAAATTAGCTGACAGGGAGGAAGTCGTCGACACTGGGCAAACATGCGCAGTCGACTATCATTGTCGACAAGGATGACAATTAAAGTACGGGACGATCATTGGAGCAGTTGACAATGGGCAGAAGCAGTCGACACCGAAGAAGATAGGTGTTGTTAGGCGGCAGTCGGTAGTGCACGAGCGGTCATCGGTCAGCGCACTCGATGGCATAGAGGGGCAAGGCATGGCCGCGAGGGTTGTAGTAGGATTGGCGGATTGCTGGAATTAGGAGGCAAATCTAAAATTAGGGCACTGACACAGGAAAAATCTCCTTTATTAGGGGCTATTGAAATCGGGTTCAGGTTGAGCTGGTCAGGGTTCTTATCAACCTCAAACCAAACCAATTTCAAATCGGGCTCTAGTTTGAGCTCAACAACAACCAGTTCTACCAATGCCAAACTATCGATTCAACCAAGTTGCACTCTTATTGTACGTGGGTCCCATTAAAAATCAATATAATAAAATATTTTAACACTAAATATCAATTTTAAAGTTGTATTTTCAACATTTAAGTTGTCTTAAATATTATTTTTATATAAATAAATAATACTATAAAATATTATTACATTTTAATATATATGTAAATAGATTTAAGTATTTTTCATAATTTACATATAAATATATATTTTTTAAAAGGCGTAGCCCACAAACATACTAAATATATAATTTTTCAAAAAGTGTAGCCCACAAACATACTTGACTGACATGAAACTTGGTCTTTTAGATACAAATGATGTTAAATATAATGAAAAGATCAGGTTTTCCATTAATGATTCAAATCTTAAAAATTAAAAGGGTTGCATAGCTCTACTTCTATGTAACTAGGTTACATAGGACAATATTATCAAAATCGTACATGACCAGCCGATTATACTGGAAAATCAATGGTCATTCTGGTTCAATAGCACCTAGTTTAGTTATAAAGCTAAGAACAAATCTCACTTCCACCCAATCTGATGGGCTCAATTGGGCAAGTTTACACATTTTACCCAAAAATTTTCGCTTTCCACAGTTATCTTATTTTTTAATTATTATTTGGGATAATTCCTTATATAGTCATGAAGTTATCCTAAATCTCGCTTATACCCATGAACTTTCAAAAATGTCTCTCATATCCATGAATTTTCATCTTAACTTCACATATACCCATGTCATTGACGATCTATTAAAGGCACCATTAACACCTTATAAAATTACAAATACGTTCATCCCTAATTATAATTTGTAGCCAAAACTTTATATTATAATGAATTTTTAATAATTCTATAATTATAAAGTAATATATTATTTAAATATGAATCTTTAACTTTAAGTAAAACAACTTAAAATTATATTCGAACTTGGGCATATTTGTCATTTCATATGAGAGTTAACAACCCATTTATCGAATTTCTAATAGTGTAAATGCATATGAAATTAGGATGAAGATTCTAAGTGTGGGAGGCATTTTTGAAAGTATGTGTGTGTATAAGTGGAAAGAGGGATAAAATTCAAAAGCATACATGGAATTTGCCCTTATTTTTTCATATCTTCATATATAACTTCATAATATACAAGTATCTTACTTTTTAATCATTTGTATCAACTACCCATACAACTAACTTATCCATTTTAATTTTATTCTTTTTACTTTTCATCATTACTCTTATCATATCATATTATTTTATTCTATTTTAAAGCTTTTATACTAAAAATTTTTCATCTACACTCTTTAGGAAGTTATAAAACTTTTGATGAAATATTTTTTAAGTAAAAGTTTTTGAATTAGTAGAAAATAAAATAATATAATAGAGGTAATTACGATGAGTAAAAAGAATATAGTTTAAATAGATAATAAATTATATAATAATTATATAAGAATGATTAAAAAGTAGTGTACTTGTATAGAAAGATGTGAAAATAATTAAAAAATAAATTAGTCATAGAAAGTAAAAAGTTCTAAATTGTAAATTTTTAGAACACATTTGGAAATGTGAGATAAGTTGAAATCATGGGATGGGATGAGAGTGAAAAAGAAAATATTTTAAAATTTATGTGATTGAAATAAAATAATAAAGATAAAGTTGGAAAAATAAGGTAGTTTTATTATAAAATTAGTTGTTAGAACACATGTTTACTATATCATACTATCTTATCTCACTCTTATTGATCATTAAATATTACCTTATTGGAAAAGTTTTATGGTCTCCAAACAGTTCCTCAAAAGTTTTATTACTTACAAGAAGCTTCAGACTATTGCCTAACCTCATCTCTGTCAACTTAATAGTTCATAGTTGAGGTAGA
Organism: Annona squamosa; assembly: GCA_035584095.1. Lineage (NCBI taxonomy): Eukaryota > Viridiplantae > Streptophyta > Magnoliopsida > Magnoliales > Annonaceae > Annona > Annona squamosa. The sequence continues at coordinate 4,263,977 of JAXCLR010000063.1, read as the reverse complement.
CGGGCAATAATTGATGATTGAAAAAGCAGTCAAGTTTTGTTGAAACTCATTCTTTGCTTATGAGCGCATCTATTACACAACCATCGGATTTTCTAAAAATAAAAACTTTGTTATTTCTTTTTTATTCCTTTTAGAATGTAATTCAAAATGAACAAAAAGTAAATCTTTGAAGGATCTATTTCGTGATCTAATACATGCGCTGTATAATTTAGTCAGTTAAACATGATTTTTAAAATAAATAATATAAAGAAATCCTTAAAAAATCTATGCATTTATGAATAAACTTTAATAATAAAAATATTTTGGTATAAATGCATAGATATCTCATAATTCATTACATACATTTTTATTAGATATTGTACATTTGGAAAGTGTTAAAATTAGTTGGGAAAATTTTTACAGAAAATATTTTTTAAAATGAGAAAATGATATAAACTGACCTCAATTTACGGTTTTTTAATTTTTATATGTTATATTTGCTCTTAGGAACTATATCTTTGAAAAGATTTTTATTAATTTTTTATATGTTTTGGTAATTAGAGTCATTGATTCAAAATTTAATATATAAAATTATCTTACTAGGGGTTATGATTATAGATATTTGTGAATTACATAAATAATTAAATATTTATGATATCATAAATATGTAATATTGACATCATCTACTTAAATCCCACTACAAGAGAACTAACACTTTGTGACACATTTTTTATCGCGCTTAATTCTGTCACAGGAAAGCTCTATTTAGCCAAATAAATAATTATTGTTGGTAAAAACCATCTTTTGGTGACAATTACATGATAGAGGTTGCAAAAAATAACCTTGTAGTAATAAAAATTGCCACTTTTAGTGATAAATTTAAAAAATTATAAAAATCTTTTTGCGACAGCCTTATAGTGATGTTATAGTGAAAATATTAACATAAATTTTTGTAAGTCTATTTTCTTGTAGGATCGGTTCAAATTAGGTAAGTCTCTTCATCCATTTGGTTCTAATAACATTGGTCTTTTATAATAGTCAGTTGATGTCATTTGCTTGAGTTCGTTTGGGGTTTGTTTTAAGGAAAGAGACTTCAACATGAAGGTTCAAATTTTCTTGTACAAATTTTCCTTTCAATCAATAAAATTTAGCACAATTCCTTACAAATTTTAATTCTTATCAAAAGTACTAAAGAGTGGTTATAGCTAAGAACTTGAAGTAGAAGTGTTTGAAGATGGAACAAGTTCTAAATACTAGAGGGTGGTTATAGCTGAGAACTTAAAGGAGAATTGTTTGAAGATGGAACATGATCTAAAAGAGAAGATGATGACGTTGAATCTAAATGTTGAGATATTGAATTGAATTATAGATCGTTCAAACAATAGATATCTAAAATGCACGATATGATGATGCTCATTGTTATGCAAATGAAGGCTTTGCATAAGGGTTAATCATCTTAAAATCCACTGTTGAGATTTATTAAGCCATCTTTGTCGCAACTTCTCAACCCCAGAGTGAACCTAAAAATGTTGTTAAGATGTGGCTAGCTTGGAGTTTCTTATCTTTCAATAGGAGAGTTGCTCTCTTTACTCATAAGAGCCAATAATTGCTTCAAAATATATGGCATTGATGAAGATGTTATCTAATGGTGCCAATACATCAACTGTGATCATACTCACATTGCTTGGACAAAGTTTTACTAGGAGTTGAGGCAGCATTTTGGCAACTTTGAACTTTGAGATTGGGACAAGGAGTTGATGAAGGTTGACATAAATAGAAGGTATGGAAGTGTATATAGAGGAATTTGAGAAATTATATAATAGACTAACAGGATGAATAAATTGTAATCATTTAACATTGAGATCAATGATTGCTATGCTCAAAAAATTGAAATAAAGCGAGATAAGATCTATCAATGGTATAATACAAATATAGAGGAAAGAGAAGAAATAAGAAATAAGTTATTTTATATTTCTAGATCTACTGAAACATTCGCATTGATAGAAATATCTAAATCAATAAAAGAAGAGAGACAATTCAAAAGAATTTGTGGGAGAATGAAAGAGTGGAAGGAAAAAAGTTTGTGCTTCATTCCAATGAATATTTTACAAAAGGTCATGTTTGCTCAAACAAGTAGATTTATATTTTGACATAGGCAACATTTTACTAATGAATCCCTTCTAGGCGTTTTTGTTAATGAGGCCTAGATCAATAGTAAGAGGGGGTAAGTGGATGTATTGTGAGATGATGAGGATAATCCAACTTCTTTTTGCTTCTTCCATGTATTCCCTCATGTACTCATTACTCATTGTTGTTAATAAATGTTGAGCTGCTTATATATCTAATTAAATACTTGTTTTAATGCAAGTATATATGTCGATCAAGTAAGAATAGGTAAAGTATCGCAATCATGTTAAATGAATTAGCACCTTAAAATTCAATTGTTTTAAGCGAATTGGCAATTAAATGGAATTTATTTTCAAAGAACTGAATTAAACTAAATTAAATAAAACATTAAATAAGCAAAGGTGGGATGATTACTAGAGGGATTGCCTTGGGACGATTAAAATGGATAGTAGTATGAATTCGTTGACTCATGACTATGTTAATTTATTTTCATTTTAAATTAGTTGTACACAGATTACTAATCTAAATTCATTTATATTCACGTATGTCTTCTAACACATACAAACCTAACCCTACTTTAGTTAATTGTTATATTTCCAAGCAATCAAGTAAAACGAAGTTGATAACCACATAACCTAATCAATATTATACAGGGTTAATAGGTATATTCCTATCTATATTAACATCTAACCAATACAGTACCTGAATAACCTGTGCCTTATATATTGATCTCATTCAAATCTCACTTTTTCCTAGCATGAATCTGAATATTCAATTAATCTATAAGGTTATAAAGCTTGTAAATGCATAAACATGATATATAAAGATAATCTCAAGCAACATAAGTCATAGCACAACTATAATATCATTCAAACACAAAAAATCAATAACATAGTCTATGATGTCAAATCTTATATATCTCCCACCTATAGGAGATTTAGCCCATAAACATGACTTCAATTTCTTCAAAATTAAGTTTACAATCATCTCAAGTAAGGAGAATAGAAAATATGGAAAGAGAAAGAAGAAGAAGAAGAAATGAAACTCAATAGATTTGTAGTGAATAACTTAATGTCCTTTTGAAATTATCTCTTTGTCTTGAAGCCCTTTTTTTCCCCCTTTCTCAGCAGCCATGAATCCTCCACGTTATCCTTAAGAAACCCTAAAATAAGTATTTATTATCCCCCCTTATTTGGAGCTTTACACATGTTACATTTCGCACACATCAGCTTCGTGGCCGCAGCCACAGTGCTCTTAGACAAGTTGATAGCATCCACTTTTCCAAGGCAGTGAATTGGTGGTCACGGCCACATGCATGCTAGAGGCAGCATTGCTCTTTTGATAGCTTCAAGTATTTTTCTCATTCCATTATCTTTTTAGCTAGAAATTGCATTAAAATTACTCTCCTTTCCCTATAACAAAGGAATAAAAATAAGTAAATACATTCTTAAATAATCAAATTAAATTAAAACAATTAAAATGAGATAAATTTAAAGTAGATGCAATATAAAATGCATGAAAATTGCACAATATGCAAGAAGTATACAAATGATGAAAATTAATGTAAAATCTATGCAAATTTACATGTTTCTCTTGAACTAGAATTCCAAATGAGTACAAAATGAGCACTGATAACTCTATTTTCATAGATTTATTAAACTACCAAGCTTAAACATTGTTAATCCTTGAGCAACACCTAAAAGTACAAATGAATGCAACAACTATACATCAAAACCTGGTCTACATCTAATCATTGACAATATAATCATATTTCTTAACCTAGCAATGCAAAAGATAACTCTAAATTGAAATAACTCCTTAAAACCATGTTAAAGTCAAGCCAAGATATGCATTCCGAATATAAAAATCAAGCTTCAGGCAAATGAGATCGACAATTAGTTAAAAGTATAATTTCATTTTGCTAACTATTCTCTTGATCAAAAGATCTTTCTAGGACAGGTGTAATATAGATAAATATACTCAAAGTGAATCTATCATCTCAAAAGGACATAACATTCATTCATTTAATCTACTTGGACTAGATTTATAAAAATTTTACTATTAGTTCTCCCAAACTTATTACTTTAACTCTTCTTATCATATTTCTGGGTATCTGGAGAATTTTTCTTTGTTTCTTTTTTAGCTTTTCTCACTATATTTTAGGGTATTTGAGGAGAATTTTTTTATGAAGCAGTATTACGGTGGCTTTCCTTTGCCTTTTTACGCGAATCTTAACATTTGTAGATATAAAGTCCAAGTAACACAACTTGGGTTAATATATATAAGCTGATATACTATGTACACATGCTATCCAACACTAAGTCTCAAGTAAAAAGATGAATTACTTTATGAATCACTGAGATAATATATTTACTTTAAAACACAAAGTCAACAACAAACAGTGTATAGGCTAAAATATGAGAACAAAGATGCAAAAAGATATAACATTCAAACACAACCAGACACATTACTGATTTTGATAAGAATTAGTAATATTTATTGAATAAAGAATGTCATGGTGTTATAAAATTTTATAAAATATGACTGTTATAATGACATTACACCCAAAATAATTTGACTCTATTACGTATAACATAGCTCACACTTCACTCTCACACACACATCATTTTACTTTCATAGATGCTCACTTCATACTTTACAAGAAGCACTATTATTGATAGGGACTAGAAATGAGGAGCCCAAGGAGAGCATGAGGAGCGTCGATATCATTTAAGAGACAAGGGGACATTGAAGCCCAGGCCTAGATGGAGTCTTAAGCCCAATAGCGATGCAAGGGGACAGTATAAATAGATGGATGAGTAAATGGCATGCTTTGATTTAGCGATGCAAGGGGACAGTATAAATAGAGATGTAGGGAAGCATGAGATGTCAGGAATTTTTGAATTTAATCCCAGTTCTTATTTTTCCTTTCTTTGAGAGAGATGTCTATTGTCGTCGTACATGTCAATTTGATACAACGGCAGTGTCTAATCTCGTAGATTGTAATTCCTTGTATAATTATTTCATATAATTCAATAAGAGAAGGATCTTGCATCTAACAAGGATTAGAGCACATCTCGATCCTTAGAATGCCAGGTGCAGGAACTCAAGGAGATCGTCTCAATTGGGTTGAGTAGGATCTACTTCTATAGAAAAACTCGCAAGCCAACTAGGAGGAGAGGCTTAGCTGCATCGAGCATAAAGCCGTGGATAGGTTTACTACATGGAATCATCTCATCGAGGGATTGAGACAATAGACAATACATGTATGGAACAACCTGAGGTCTCAAATTGACAAGGTAAGGAAGGCATTGCAGTTTGCACTAACAAAGTTGGATGCAATTAGTGACATGCATAGTTCCCCATCGATTCAACCAGGCATCAAGCCAAAGGAGCACACCAGCTAAGGTGGGAGATCCAAATGCCACAATTCGAACGTTATGATCCCAAGTCGCAAATGGAGTCGACTTCGGTTGCGACTTTGCCCAAGTCGCATGTTAGAGTTGACTTTAGGTGCGACTTTGGTTGTGCTCAGGCTATTCAAGTTCTTCCTTGGGTCGACTTGGCCTTGGACTTGACCCAAGTCACATATGGAGTTGACTTCGGGTGCGACTTCGGATTCTTTAGTTTTCAAGTTTGTCTTTTAGGTCGACTTGGTCTGGGACTCGACCCAAGTCGATGCTGGAGTCGACTTCGTTTGCGACTTGACCTCCTTATCTTGCTAAGTGTGCTTAAACTCTTTTGAAATGTCTTTTCTTACTTAACTTCTTCAACATAAGTGTTCTTCCTTTAATTTGCATCATTTGAAATTTAGTATATTTACTTCGCATAAAAATCTTTCAACTTCATGCCTTAGAATCTTGAAAACTTGAGTCTTGGTATGCATGAACATGTCCAATTTATAGTCTTTGATTTAAATGGATGAATTCATGCAACTAGCTTGTCTTTGGTCTTCTTTTAATCTTCATTTGTTCCAAGTCGAATATTTGAGTCAACTTGGCCTTTAACTTCACTCAAGTCTAGCATAGAGTCAACTTGGTTTGCGGCTTAGCTTTTAAAGTTCTTTGCTGCTCAATTGAAGTTGATACCGGAGTCGACTTAGCCTACAACTCTGCCCAAGTTGCAAGTAGAGTCGACTTCATGTTCGACTTCGGCAGTTTTGCTCCCCAATTTCAACGCTGGACAAAAATAGGGCTTTGAAGTTGCTGTTGGAGTCGACTTGGCCTGCGACTTCGCCTAAGTCAATGTCTGAGTCAACTTAGAGATCGACTTGACCTGTCATGCTTCATATTTTTCATTTTTATATCCTTAAAAATTGCACAAAACCTATTAGTAACTAAAATATACTCAAATTATGTTGTTAATCATCAAAACACATGCTTTGGATATTTTGTATTTAATTTCAACAATTGTTTCCAACAATCTCCCCTTTTTTGATGATTGACAAAACCAATTCGAGTTTATACCTTTTAATATGTCATTTTATCCAATTTTGGCATTTTTAGGACAATCATAAGTGATTTGCCTTTTGAACTTAATGAAATTGTCATACATATTTCATTTTTAACAAGTTGAATCTTAAACAATCATTCAACAATTTCAAAACAGAACATTAGTGATCGAGTAAAACTCAAGTATTCAGAGCATAAAAGGCATTTGTAATCAGAGCATAATACAAGTGATAAGTATAAACTTTGCATAAGTAATCAGAACACAAACAAGCTTTTTCATAAATTATTTTTTTTATATATAATCAAAAATTTTATACAAGTTTCAAAAGCAAATAAAACCTAAATACAAGCTACCCAACCCAAAATCCTAAAAAGCTAACCTCAAAACTCAACTATTCTCTCCCTTTTTGTCAATAGATCAAATAGAGGTCGACTCACAGAGATTTGGTAAACTGGAACGCAGATGTCGGATATGGAGTTTGGGTAGGTTGGATAGGTCGTACATGGACTAATGAGTAAAAGGATGAGACGGGGGCTTGAGTTGGATCTCGGTGAACTGATCTGGTGTCAAATGGATCAAGTTCGGGAATAGGCTGATTCTTGTGACTCTCGGATGCTAAGTGATATCTAATCGTCCTCAGTTCCCAATCCATGAGATCTTGTCGAGAATGCATATCCATGACTGCATTCAGAATCCTGGCTATCTGATTTATCAACCGGCCCTCAATTTGCTCTAGATGCTCTTGAATTGCATTCACTGAGGTATCCGGTATCTCTGAGCCATGAGGAGAACATGAGCCATGTGATGCTGGCGAGGCTGGCTCCTCTGAAGCGTCCTGAGGTGGAGTTGGCTATTCCTCTGGAGGTGACGGGGCTGCTCCCCCTGAACTTGTGCATCCTCGGCTTCGTCTTGAGCTGGTACACCCATCCTTTCTTGTAATCTTTCTGCCCTAAATTGCTCCACATTTATCTTCATCCTCTAAAGCAAGGTCTTGTTGATGGCGTTTGTTGATTTCAGAACCTTGAACAGTTCACCATCGATGTCAACCTCAAAATGTTCGAGGATCTTGGTAATCCAAGTCCCATATGGTAGAACCCCTCGTAGGTTGTCTTTTCTCGAGGCCATGGCTTCTAGGAATAGTCGTGGAAGGTTGACCTTGACCCGATTTGCGGCTTTCCACAAAATTTCTGCCTCTCGAGGGTTTAGCTGGTTCCTTCTAACACCCTTTGGATAGATGCAATGGGCTATGAGTAGCCTAAGGACCCGTAGCCTCGAGGATAAGTCCATGTAATATAAGAACTTGATCCTGGGATGATACTTGTTGCTCCTGGTGAGCTGATTGTACATTTAAGTGATAGTAAGATCTCTAGGTCGCCGTTCATCATCATAGGGGACCTCTAGGATTAGTCCCACTTGCATGATGGCATTATCTAGGCTGTACTCCCCTCTAGTACCCAAATACATCTCGACTCCTTTAACATAGGTACTAAAGGTCTGATCATCCCATAGACAATAGAATATCCTAGTTAGATCTGGATAGACCCTGTCATCTTCTTTTAATAGTCTAGTCCATCCTTGAAAATCTAACAACTCTTTAATATCAAACTCATAGTCGCTCAAAAACTTAAAATCTATGATCTTAGGAATGAATACCTTTCGTTCATAGAACGACTTATAGAAACGACTATGTTGGAGTTCAATCTTGAAATATGTCATTGACATCTTCAGGACTTAAGCTTTAGCAGCTGGGGTTCCCTTTCTTCTAGCCCCAATTTGCATGTTCTGCGAGGTTTCAATTCTTCTTCCTGGGCAGCTGTAGTTGATGGTGTTGCCATTTGAAATTGAACCCAACGGCCAGTGGAAGTCGATGGTTCGTCTCGGGCACGCTTTGCAGGAGTCCGTTGCCTCCTAGGAATTTCCTCCTCTATTTAGGAGTCAGACGATCTGGGGACAGGCCTTTGTGATGGCTTGGATACTAGCCAGTTTAGGCAATCGAGGTTTAAGAGCCATTTGATTTTGGTTTTATGGGTTTTTCAAGTAGAGTTCGAGAGGCAGCTATCTGAAATGGAAGGGTTGCTGGCCAGAGCAAACCGGAGAGAAGAAAAGAAAGAAGAAGAAAAGGAGAAGGGTTGTCAGAATAGAGAGGGAGAAAGGAGAGCAAAGAGAGATGGAGAAAAAATTGTCGGAACAAAGAGAGAGTGAGCTACAGGAGAGAAAGATGGAGAATAGGGTTCGTCGGAGAGATAGCGGAGAAGATAGGGAGAGAGGAGGGAAAGCCGGAAGAAAAACGGAGAGAGAGAGGGAATCGACGGAGGGAGGAGCTGACGGCGAAGGAGGAGGAAATGAAGAGGAAGACAAAGAAAAAGAAAAATAGGAAGCCCGACGGTAATGCGCTGAAGTCGACGTTGCCCTATGCGAAGTCGACTTTGCTATACCCAAGTCGACTTAGGGGCTTCGGAGTTGACTTGGCCTATCCACTTGGACTTTTCTAAGTCCATTTTTCCCATCTAACTATTCCTAATTTAACTCAATCATTCTAGATCATTTCTAATTTTGTAAAATGATTCTTTTGCTAAATGTTTGGTAAAAATATCTGCAATTTGATCCTCGATTTTTATATATTCCAAACAAACATCATGATTTTCAACATGTTTATGAATAAAATGATGCCTTACATCTATATGTTTAGTTTTAGAATGCAATACATGATTTTTAATCAAAAAAATTATACTTGTATTATCATATCTAATTGGAATATTATAATAATCAATATCATAGTCTTTTTATTATTATTTCATCCAAAGTAGTTGGGCACAACAGCTCCCGGCGGCTATATATTCGACTTCCGCCATAGATAGAGCAACACTAGTTTGTTTTCTTGAATACCATGAAACCAACATATTTCCAACGAATTAACATGTTCCACTAGTACTTTTTCTATCTACTTTGTATCCAGCAAAATCCACATCTGAGTAATCGATTAAATCAAAAGTTGACCCCTTTTGGATACCATAGTCCAAGATTAGAGGTATTTATCAAATATTTAAAAATTCTTTTTAAATTCTTTTTACAGTCAATAAATGTGATTCTTTAGAACATGCTTGAAATCTAAAACACATATAAACACTAAAAAGAATATCGGGTCTAAAAGCAGTTAAATATAATAAACATCCTATCATGCTTCTATACAGCTTTTGATCGGTACATTTATCATTTTCATCCGTTTCAATCTTGATTGTTGAACTCATTAGAGTATTTGCTCCTTTGCTAGTTTGTATTCTAAATTTCTTTAGCATTTCTTTGATATACTTGGACTGATTTATAAATATTCCTTCAGCTTGTTGCTTGATTTGTAGTCTAAGAAAGAAATTTAATTCTCCCATCATGCTCATTTCGAATTTTCTCTTCGTAATCTTGGAAAATTCTTTGCACAAAGTTTCATCAGTAGCACCAAATATTATATCATCTACATAAATTTGAACAATTAAAATATTTTTACTTTTATACTTGATGAATAAGGTAGTATCAACCTTTCCTCTTTGAAATTCATGATCAATCAAAAATTTGTTCAACTTTTCATACCAAGCTTATGGAGCTTGTTTTAGTCCGTACAATGCTTTGGTTAATTTATAAACATATTTTGAATGATCCTTTTCTTCAAATTCGGGGGTTATTCAACATATATTTCTTCATTCAAGTATCCATTCAAAAATAAGCTTTTTTCATCCACTTGAAATAATTTGAAATCCATGTGAGAAGTAAATGCTAGTAAAATACGTATGACTTCTAATCTAGCCACGGGTGCATATGATTCTTCAAAATCAATCCCTTCTTCTTGGGAATACGCTTTGGCTACTAGTCTGGCTTTATTTCTTATCACAAGTCCACTTTCGTCTAATTTGTTCCTAAAAACTCATTTGGTACTAATAATAGTGCAATCTTTGGGTTTAGGAACTAAATGTCATACATTGTTCCTTTCAAATTAATTTAGCTCTTCTTGCATTGCAATAATTCAGTTTTCATCATTAAGAGCTTGTTTGATAGTTGTTGGTTCAATTTTTGATACAAAAGCATATTATCCACAAATATTTTCTTTAGACCTTCTAGTCTTTACTCATTTATAAATACTTCTGATAACTTACTCAATTGGATAGACGTTTTTGAATTTCAACTCAGTTGGAGGTTTATAGGAGTCATTACCTTCACTTACCCTTTCCTTTGTGGAATTTTCTAACTTAGGTTCAGTTTACTTTTATTGCTCTTGTTGTTTTGCTTTTGAATTCTTTGATGCGTCATTTGTATTACTTAATTCATCCTCCTTTTTCGGAGTTTGGTTAAATTCATCAAAAACAACATGTATTGATTCTCTATTATTTAATTTTTTTATTGAAAATTTTATATGCTTTGCTATTTGATTAATAACCAAGAAATATTGCTTCATCACTTTTGGTATCTAATTTTCTCAAATTTATTTTTCCATTATTTAACACATAACAAATACATCCAAAAGTATGGAAATATGATATATTTGGTTTTATGCTTTTCCAAAATTCATATGGGGTATTTTTATATTGCTCTAATGGTAACTCGGTTTAATATGTGACAAACTGTACTTAAAGCTTCACCTTAAAATCTTTTGGACAATTTACTCTCATTTAGCATGGTTCTAATCATTTCTTGTATTGTTTAGTTTTTTCTTTCAACAACGTCATTTTGTTGTGGAGTTCTTAGTACAGAAAATGTATAGTGAATTCTTTTTTCATCACAGAATTCTATGAATCATTTATTTTCAAATTCACCACCATGATCACTTCTAATGGAAATAATTGAACTTTATTTTTCATTTTGCAATAAATTTGAAAACGTGACAAACATAGAAAACATTTCATCTTTGCTAGCTAAGAGTATAATCTAAGTAAATCTTGAAAAATCATCGACAATTACATACATGTACTTTTTCTCACCAAAAGTTAAAATGTTTGATGGCCCATAAAGATCCATATGCAACAATTCAAGTGGCCTAGTTGTTAAAATTTCTTTTTGGTAGAAAATGACATTTTGGGTTGTTTAGATAATTGACAAGCTTTGCAAATCTTATCCTTGTCATATTTAAGCTTTTGTAACTCTTGCACTATATTCTTTTTCTATAATGTTTTAATATTTCACATATTTATATGTTCAAACCTTATATGTCATATCTATAGATCATTTTCTATGGCTATTAGACATTTTTTCTTAAGTTCATCAAGGCAAACTAAATATATATTTTCATATCTTTTGCCACTAAATACTATGTATTCATCATAAAAAAACATTGCATACAGAGGATTCAAATACAACTTTATATCCTTTGTCACATAATTGACTAATACTGATTAGGTTGTATTTGAGTCCTTCAATAAATAGTACATCCTCAATACATGCATTTGAAATTCCATAAACATTTTCTTTATATTTTATTTTACCTTTTTCATTATTTCCAAAGGCTACTGTTCCTTCATTACACGGGTTGTTCTTATGGAATAGTCTTTTTTCTCCTATCATATGTCTTGAGCAGCCACTATCCATAAACCATATGTTATTAGCTTTAATTATAAGACAAACTTGAAAAATCAAGTCAAATGGAGCTCATTTTTTTATACCCATTTTATGGGTCCATGTGGGTTAGTTATCTATTGGAGTCTACGCTGATATTCCTTCGAAGCCATAAATCCAATACTTTTAGGCATCTATACCAATTTTGCACCAAAGTTTTGTAATTTTCTTAATTTGCATTGATAAACCTTGTGTCCCAACTTGTTGCAAAAGTTACAAGCTCTTAGGAGTCTGGGAATGGAAATTCATTTGGTAATTGGTTCTCTAGTTGATCTTTTGATCCAAACCACATGATTTATTTTAGGTTTAGTATAAATGGATTTAGCTTTGTTCCTTGGAACATTAGATTTCTCTTGCTCAAATGTAGTGTACCCAAGTCCTTTCTTACAACTTTGAGAGGTCATGTTCAAAAATATTCTCACACTTTCTCCTAGATTAAAAAACTTGGCAAGCGATTCAATTTTATTTTTAAGTTTCTCTAACTCATTTACAAAGGTATTCTTTTCATTTTTCAATTGATTAACCTTTTCAGCAAGTTTACTGTTCACAATCATTAATGCATCACATTGTCTTTCTTAATTGTAAACTTGTTTCCTAATTTTTTTATTTCCTCATATAGTGAATCATTGGCTTGTTGAAGTTCTTCTAATTCAGCACATTTGATGCATCCATTTGCAGAAGAGAAAATTGAAAAAAAATTATTTGGATGTTACTTCTTGACTTCTTGTGCAATTTGTTGAAGAGCTTGATCCTCCAAGATTTTCGGTACTGCAAGACATATGTCGGAATTTTCCATACAATGGATTCTTGCGCAATCCGCTTCACATTCTTCACTTGAAGAGCTGCGTGTCGTTGATTCTTCTTCGTTTATATACATGCCTCTTCCTTTAATTTTTTGAAATTTTCTGTTGTCGTCTCGATTCTTTCTTTGCTCATTTGCTTTAGTTTCCTCGAGCGTTGGGCATTGGGCTTGCATATGCCCGAACCACCACACTGGTAACATTTTGTTGTTTCTTTCTTTTTGTCTTTAGGATTTTTTTCTTTAAAATGTCTGAAATTTTTATCTTTCCTTACAAATTTTCTGAATCGTTTTGTAAGTAAGGCGATTTCATCAACATTTTGTGATGACAAGGTGATGTCATCCGTATCTTATGCAGCTTTCAAGGCAATAACTCCTTTGCCTTTGTGGTGATCTTCATTTCTTCTCTTAATTAGCTTATATCTCTTAATTAGCTCATGTGACATTAATAAGCTAATAAAATCTTCTAACTTCAATGTGTTCAGGTCTTTGGCTTCTTCTATCACAGTAATCTTTGGAGTCCGTGATTCGGGTAGCGCCCTTAAAATTTTCATTACCTGCTCAGATTCAGAAATTGCCTTTCCTAGATCTTTCAAGGCATTAGTAATCTTGAAAAATCAAGCAAACATTTCAAAAATATTTTCTGTTTCTAACATCCTAAAACTTTCTAATTCTCTAATCAAAATATTTCTCCTTGTTCCTTAGACTTGAGAAATTCCTTCATAGATAGATGTTAATTTATCTCATATCTCCTTGGCGGTCAAATAAGAGGATACTCTATCATATTCAAAAGCAATAAGAGCACAAAATAATGAATTCATAGCCTTGACATTGCTCTTAACAACTTTTACTTCCTCATTGGTCCATTTGGAAGCTCTTTCATCGGTAGGCAGGGTCACACCGTCTTGGATTGTAATCTAAGAGTCCATATATGTAGCCATGATGAGTTGTTTCATACGTAACTTCCAATAGTCAAAATTGTTCCCATCAAACAATTGTGACCTAGTAAAATATTGGCCTTCGGCAAATACGAGAATGGAAGTAGATTGTGATGTGATATCAAAAGATCTCTTTGGTAAAACTCAAAGACCTGCTCTGATACCACTTGTTGATCCTGAGTTGATGATAATTACCTAAGAGGGGAGGGGTGAATTGGGTATTTAAAAATTTTAAACTTAAATTAAAAATTTTACCCCGGTTTAGTTTCATCCCCTTTAATGAGACAAATGAAAAACAATAAGATAATGAAAGCAGAAATGAAAAATAATAGACAAGATTTATAGTTGTTCAGGAAACCTTCCCTACTCGACTCTTCCAAGCTCGCACTCCTTGTGACTTGGGTTTCACTATGTATTCCATGAATACAACTAGAGCCTCCGCTCTCTTATAGATTCTAGCTCTAGGGGGCATATACAACTAAAATCTTCTCTCTCTTCTAGATTCTAACTCTAGGGGGCATACACAATACGTAGCATAAGTAGGTGACGAGTTCCACTCCAGTCACAACTCTACTTTGCTATAACTCGGTTTAAAACACCAAACTCAAATCAAGCACCAAAAACTAAATAACAAGATGAAGTAAAAGAAATCTACACTTTATAGATTTGTGTAGCAAGTTTCAGCTCGAGGAAGAATTCGTAGAAGCGACTAATCGTTTTGCATTAAAGTAAACTGCAAGTTGAAACTTGTTCTTCTTTTAAATGTGTACAGATCACTCAAATGTCGAAGAAAGTGCAATATAAGTCTTAGAAACTCTTCTTTCCTCTTTTTCTGCTCTATCTTATATTATTTCCAGGTTTGCTTGAGTGTCTATATACAGAGGAGGGAGAATTTTGAACGTTATAGAGTTGGTTGGCACCAATGTTCAAAAATTCAAACGTTATGATCCCAAATTGCAGATGGAGTCGACTTTGGTTGCGACTTCGCCTAAGTTGCATGCTAGAGTTGACTTCAGGTATGATTTCGGTTGTGCTCAGGCTGTTTAAGTTCTTCCTCGGGTCAACTTGGCCTTGGACTTAACCCAAGTCGCAGATGGAGTCGACTTCAGTTGCGACTTCGCCCAAGTCACATGCTGAAGTCGACTTCGGGTATGACTTCAATTGTGCTCAGGTTGTTTAAGTTCTTTCTCGAGTGCGACTTCGGATTCTTCAATTTCCAAGTTTGTCTTTTAGGTTGACTTGGTCTAGGACTTGACCCAAGTTGATGCTGGAGTCAACTTTGTTTGCGACTTGACCTCCTTATCTTGCCAAGTGAGCTTAAACTCTTTTGAAATGTCTTTGCTTACTTAACTTCTTCAACATAAGTGTTCTTCCTTTGATTTGCATCATTTGAAATTTAGGGTTTGTTTGGGAATGGATAAAACTTTTGATGAATAATTTTATAAAGTGAAAGTTGTCAAATGATGTAATATGATAGGGGTAATGATGAGGAGTAAAGAAAATAAAGTTAAAATAGATAGGTTAGTTGTGTTGGTAGTTGTCTATAAATGATTGAAAAGTAAGGTAGTTGTATAGGAAAATGTGAAAAAATAATAAAAAAATATATTAGTTGTGGAGAGTGAAAAGTTTTAACTTGACATTTTCTACCTGTTACCAAACACGCCCTTAGTATATTTACTTTGCATAAAAATCCTTTAGTTTCATGTCTTGAAATCTTGAAAAATTGAGTCTTGGTACTCATGAACATGTCCAATTTATAATCTTTGATTTAAATAGATGAATTCATGCAACTTGCTTGCCTTTGGTCTTATTTTAAACTTCATTTGTTCCAAGTCAAATATTTAAGTCGACTTGGCCTTCAACTTCACTCAAGTCTAGCATAAAGTTGACTTGGTTTGCGAGTTAACTTTTCAAGTTCTTTGCTGCTTAGTTGAAGTCAATGCTGGAGTCCACTTGGCCTACGACTTCGCCCAAGTCGCACAAGTCGCAAGTGGAGTCGACTTCATGTGTGACTTTGGCAGCTTTGTTCCCAATTTCAATGCTGGATAAAACTTTGGCTTTGAAGTCGCTGCTGGAGTCAATTTGCCTTGCGACTTTGCCTAAGTCGATGTCTAAGTCGACTTGGAGATCGACTTAACCTGCCATGCTTCATATTTTTCATTTTTATATTCATAAACATTACACAAAACATATTAGTAACTAAAATATTCTCAAATTGTGTTGTTAATCATCAAAACACATGCTTTGGATATTTTGCATTTTGATTTCAATAATTGTTTTCAACGCTCTATATTATCCAGCCACCTGTATGTGAGCATATAATATTTTATTCTTTGAAGGTATCTTAAAACCCTATTGACTATTTTTCAATGATTCTTTTCCGGATTACTCAAGTATCAGCCCAATGTCCTAACAGTGAATGTTATATTTAGACTTATACAAACTTGGCATATATCAAACTTTCCATTGCTGAAGTATAAAGGATCTTTTGCATTTCTTTATATTCAAAATCATTCTTAGGGCACTGATCATGACTGAATTTGTCTTCCTTGACAATAGGGGTATATCTTGGTTTATAATCCTACATACCAAAGTTTTTTAAGTAATCTTTCAATATAGGCCTTTTGCGATAATCTAAAAATACCTCAAAAATAATTCCGATGTATTTGAATTTTTAATACAAAATTTTCTTTACTAAGATCTTTCATTTCAAATTTGTTTAATAAAAATCTCTTAGTTTCATACAATAAACCTATATCATTACTAGCAAGTAGTATCTCATTGACATATAAAATCGAAACAATATACATACTCTCACAGAACTTGTGGTATACATAGTCATCAACCATATTCATCTCAAAGCCGAAGGACATGATAATTTGATGAAATTTATAATACTATCGACGAGAAGCTTGCTTGAGCCCGTAAATGAATTTTTTTAGTTTACACTCCATTCATTTTGCATCTCTAGATACAAAATTTTTAATTGCATCATATAAATAGTCTCATCAATGTCACCATTAAGAAACGTTATCTTTACATCCATCTAATGCAGCTTAAGGTCAAAATGTATCACTAGAGCCATTATTATCCTGAAAGAGTCTTTCAATGAAATCGAAGAGAAAGTCTTTTTATAATCAATTTCTTTCTTTTGAGTAAATTCTTTTGCAGCAAAATGAGCCTTATACCTTTCCACAATAGCCTTTAAATCCCTTTTAGTTTTAAATATCCATTTACAATCAATAGGCTTCGCACCTTCGTGTAATGGGACGAGTTCTCAAACCTCATTATCTCTCATAGAAATAATTTCTACATCCATAACATTAATTTACTTTTGAAAATTTTTGCTTTGCATTGCTTGATTTGATGAAAGTTAATAGAATCATCTTCTATCATTGCAATGTGATATTGATGTTCTTGAGAAAAAGATAACGTAATTATTAGAAATCACGCTTCTCCTTTCTCTAGTGGATCTCCTTTATGACATTGGTTCTTAAGGTTGTTGAGCTTGATCATCAGGAATAAATTGTTGACCTTGATTAGAGAGGTTGTCAACAATGTCTTGTAATTTTGGCATTGTTGCTTAAATAATATTAGGGATAACAATCAAAGTAAAAGTAACTGATTCCTCCTCGAAGACATAATCTCTACACCTCAAACTCAATATCCTCAAAGAACCGAGCATTTCTCATTTCAAAAAAGGTTCTAGATGTGGAATCATAAAATGTATACCCTTAGGACCGTTCAAAATATGCAATGAAATAGCTGCTAATTGTTTTTTAGTCTAGTTTCTTTTCACTCAGCTTGTAAGACCTTGCCTCAATTTGACAATCCTAAATACATAAATATTTTATGATAGGCTTCTTGCCCGTCTATAATTTATAAGAGGTTTTAGCTGCTACCTTAGTTGCTACCTTAGTTGATACTGTATTAAGGATATAAGCTTAAGTTTTTAATGCCTCTTCCTAAAGTGAGTCTGTTTAAGTAGTACGACTGATCATATTGCTTACCATGTCCTTTAAAGTTTTGTTTCGTCTTTTAGCAATTCCATTCTTTGTAGGACTTCCCAACGTGGTGTATTGTTGGACAATACTGCACTCTTATAAGAATTTGGCAAAAGGTCCTGGACATTGTTCGCCTGATCCGTCATATGTATCATAGTATTCACCACTATCTGATGACCTTAATTCTTTTGCTAAGTTATTTTTCAACTTTAGCCTTAAAAATTTTAAACACATCTAGTGATTGAGACTACTTATGGATGAGATATAGGTGGATGTTGATCAAGTCCACTCGGGAACATTGAACTTTTTATTATTTTCAAAAAATTTTCATGAACTTGTTAATCTAAGTGTATTTAACACATGTATCAATTTTTACCATTTTTAGAGATTTTTATATATTTATTTCAAAATTTTAAAAATTAGTGGCATTTTAGTAATTTCAGATTAACAAGTTTATGAAAAAATTTTGAAAGAAAAAAGGTGTATGCGCTCGGGAGGGTGCATCTGATCAGCACTAGATATAAGTAGACATAACAAAAGAAATTGTCTATGAACATAATAAAATATTGTTGACCATTCTAAGAAGTCATAAGAAATGACATACAAATATCTGTATGTCTTAATTCTAAGACGTTTGAAGACTATTGGCACTAAATCTTATTACGTTTGTCTATTTTTCCTTAACATAATCAACATGGACTTGAAAATTTGACAAGTCAAAAGGATCAAGAATTCTATCTAACACAAGTCTCTCAATTGTTTATTTAGATACATGCCCTAAACATTTATGCCAAACTGAAGCAGAATTCTCATCAGTTAATTTTTGTTTCATACTACGTAAATTCACATGTAAGAATTCAACAAAAGAGTCAATCGTATCAAGCAAATAAAGATTATTATAATAAGATAAATAGCCGATACTCATGATATTTGAATTTAAAGAAAGATTAAACAAACTATTTTCAAATGAATAAGAATAATCAAATTTGTCCAATATAGAAATAGAAATTAAATTTTATCTAAAAGACGGTATAATATATGCCTCTTTCAAATCCAAATAAAAATCAATCTTTAATAATAACCGAAATATGTATATTGCCTCTACTTTAACTGATTTGTCATTGACCATGTAGATGAATCTTTCAGCATCATTTGGTTTTCGGCAGCTCAGGCAACTTTGCATAGACACTTATGTAAGTAGTAGTAACAAAATCTATCCACAAAGTATATCTAAATACAGAAGCTAACCTCGGAACAAACCAAACTGAGAAGTGAACCTTTCTTTACAATGGACGCAATCCTTCGTTTGGTGTCTAGGAGTGTGATTGAAGTAATAGCTTGATTTCTTAGTTAATTTCCTTTGTTGTTTCTTATTTGTCACCCCACTTGCAGCTTCCTTGTCTTTTTTTCTTTTCTTAGTCTTTTCTTTAAAAGTACTTGCCAAGTGTGCCCTTTCAATCCTGTCTCACTGAATCCTATCCTCTTCTTCCACATAATGTGAAATGAGCTTATTAAAAAATCATTTCTCTTTCTGACAGTTGTAGTTGATCTTAAACTGACTAAATTATGTAGGAAGAAAGATCAAAACTAAAAGCACTAGCAAATCATCAGATAGCTATAACTCAAGTGTTTTTAGTTTTGAAGTAAGATAAGACATCTCCATGATGTAATCCTTTATGTTTTCTTTGCCTTTGTACGTCATTGAAACTAAGTTTGACAAGGTCGAACTCATTTCAGCCTTATTATTTTTTTCAAAGCACTTTTCAATTTCATCTAGGAAATCCTTGGCACTAGTATCATATTGAGACACACCACCCCTAAAAACTTTTAGAATTGTCTTGTGTATGATCATAAGACTCATGCAATTTAAATGATCTCACCTCTCAAAGTCCCTTTTTTCTTCAATAGAACTTGCAGCCGTAAGAGGGTGAGTTGTTTAACCCTTAATGCAAGGTCTAGATCCATACGACCAAGAATAATCATAATATTCTTTTTCCATTACTTGAAATTGGTTCTGCTCAGCATAGGAATAAAATTATTATTGGCAGATATAGTAGAAGAGATGTATTAGTTGAAAATAGAACAAAACAACATGTTCACATAAGTTCATATAAAACTTTAGAAAAATTCAAATAACGGCACAACCTATTGCAAGATATATAACACAACATTAACTTGTAGGTGGTACTCTTGTCATAGTAATCAAATATTGATAATAAAGTTATGTCAAATAATAAGTCTTTCATTAAACCGACTTACTATTCACATGGAAAGCCAAATAATTATCACATATTTATTACCACACATATGAATACAATTTAGGTAAATATCAACCTTCCTTTAGGCCAATTAATATCTGCATAAATTACACTCATACAATAAATAAATTAACCTACACAAGAGGGGCTACTTTAACGGATTCGATCTTGTGTACCCAGGTGCATTAACCCATTTTTTTCATTTTTAAATTTTTTTATACAAGTGTTAATCTAAGTGTATTTCATATGTGTATCAATTTTTATCTTTTTAGAGTATTTTAGATATTTATTTTTTATTTTTAAAAATTAGTGGCATTTTAGGTAATTTAAATTTACTAAAATGCCAATGATTTTCAAAAATAAAAAATAAATATCTAAAATACTCCAAAAAAGGTAAAAATGGATACACATGTTAAATACGCTTATATTAATATTTGTATTAAAAGAATTTTAAAAAAATTAAAAATGGGTTAAAACAACTTTAGTGCACCCGGTGCATAGGATTGGAATCCTACTTTGGCAGCATGTTGTTTCAATTAACTTATTTCAAAACATTAGACATTCATAAAGAATATTTGTGCCATTATTAGAATTTAAAATTCCAAAAGATCCAAAAATTGAATTTTACATAACAATAGGCTAATTTAAAATTTAATATAAAGTAACAAATCATACAAGCATGAAAATTATTTACAAATTGCTTTCTAATTTTCTATAAATTAACCATATGAATTAATTGCATGTATAATTCAAAATTGCATGCATTTACACAAAATTTTATGAAACTCATATTTCTAGATGTATTTGGCTCAATGAGACTCTTCTATTTGATTTAAAATGTTAAAAAACATAGAAAATCAAGTAGTGATTGTTAAAATTGGATACCAAAATCATAAAATATGACAAATTCAATTTGGACAAATATAAGCATGTCACGTGTCCACTGATAGGTGGGTCAAGGTGCGGAATACTAGGCTATTGGGTGGTTGTGGGCAGGCTTAAGGAAGCCCAAGCCCAGGCGCAAGAGGGAGATAGGTTGTGGGCAAGAACAAAAGGATTGGGGCTAAAGTGCATGGGCCAATAGCTGTTTACGCAAGCATGCCCAAGCCCAGCCCACAAATTAGAATAGCTGGGACGAGGCTGAAATGTAAAAAGTTTTCTTTTAAAGCCTTTTTTTTATAAAATATCTCTGGCTAGAGTGTTTAATGCAAATTGTCTGAATTCCTTCTCCCCCAAATCGCAACCCAAAAAAAAAAAAGAAAAAAGAAAAACCCTAACCACCACCTCCTAGCTGCCGCAGCCAATATGGCATCGCCAACTACCATTGCACCGGCGTCCTCCCCAGCAGCCACCATCGCCGACAGCCAGATGTGGTTTTAGGTTTCGGATATTTTTTATTAAAATTAAAAACTAAAACCGTGGTTTTCTTAATCTGAATCCATATTAGCGACAAGAGCAGCCGTTTTCTTTATATATATATATATATATCGGCATCTGAATCCTTACCGGTGGCATCAAAAAAATTTTCATTGCACTTCAACCATATGTTGCCCCTTTTTTTAATATATACTAAAAGAAAGGCTGAATCCATGTATCATCATTATTAGGGGTGGAAATCGGGGCGGGTCAACCCGTGACCCGCCCTGCCCCGTCCTTATTTTATACCGGGGTGGGTCGGGGTTATGTACCCGGGCGGACGGGGCGCGTCAAGGGTTTAGAAATTTCAACAAATTGCGGGTCGGGGCGGACCTGCCCCGCTGACCCGCTGAAGCAATTGCATAAGTATTAAATAAGTCATACCATAACAAACAAACTGAACGTAGCTCAGTTGGTAGAGATGGACGGTAATAGTTGCACAGGTCGCTGGTTCAAATCTGATAGCTCCATTTTTTGCTTTTTTTTTGCATTTTCTGAAATAATGTTTTTCAATACCACTTCCACCACCACCGGTATAGAACTGCTATGAATATGTTTATTTTATTTTTCTTGCAAAGGAAAACTAGGATCGGGTCATCCAAAACATACTGTTTTAAACATTATTCATGCATATTTTCATCTCTCCCCAAAACCTTTGCTTTTCATTGATGACATTTATAATCATAATATTTTCTAAATAATGCAACAAAGATCATGGGATATTAAATTGTATTATTAGTAGATGGTTGTCTGAAATTACATCAAAGCTACATACATCTTTGGCATTTATATTTCACATTTTAAAAAAAGTTCTTTTTTTTATTGGTATTATATGACATGAAAACTTTTTTATATTGGCAATTTTTTTCACGACGTCACTCCTCCACTATGCAGTTGATGAGACTAACTTTAGATAAATAATTAAATATTTGTCCAACCACTTGGACCACTTTTCACGGCATCGCTCCTTCTCTACGCAACTGATGAAACTAACTTTGGATAAATAATTAAATATTTTTCCAACCACTTTGACCACTCTCATGACAATAAGACACACTACAACCCACAACTTTTACCCCATTTGTATAAATCTATCCGTTCAAGTTTATTATATAATATATTTTCTAAACCTAACCCGAAGGTATGTTTTATTAACTTGTTCTTATGTAGGTGAATAAACATTCATGTTTTATTTAAGAATTTATGTTTTACTTTGGCTGATTAATAATAAATTGAAGTATACAGTATTTAAATTTAATATAGATTTGTTTTTATACTTGATAGGTTCATAAATTCTTAAAAATTTCTTACTTAACCCGTAGTTTTTGCTCAACCCGTCGTCCCGAAACCGACCCGTTCCCGACCCGAATTTTGTCCCGAGACCTAATAAAAAAAGTAAGGGTCAAATCGATCTTGTCCCGACCCGAAAAAAAATAAGGGTCAAACTAGATTTTTGAAAATTAGGGTCAGGGTTGAGCACACCCTGACCCGTCCCGACCCGCCCCGATTCCCACCCCTAATCATTATTAACCAGCATTAAAAAGTCATAAAGCATGCCAAATATGCCTAAATCCATATTGATATTCGCATGCATATTAATACCAGATTATTGAATATTTGGATCCATGAGCATGGCAGCAGGTATAATTAGAAGACCCACAAGATAATACATGTATATGAAATATTTTGCAATACATGAAAACTAACCTCTGGCATATAGGTATGACAATACACTCAACAAAAAATATTATTGGTTTTAAATATTCCATGCAATATGAGTCGAGTGTATACAAATAAAAATTCATTGACCATATTTTAACACATCTGAATCCAGCAATAAAAAAACAGACGACCAAATGTTCTCCAACAGGTTATCTTAGAAGACTTGAATCATGGTATATTCATAAAAACTAGCAGCATGCATGAACGGCAAAATCCACAAAGCACGCTACTTATGATGAATCCAGCCAAAATCATTACGAGATTAAAGAATAGAATTAAATTCGTGGCATAATTCTAAAATTCCATTAAAAAAATAATTGAGAATATTTCTCAATGAAGATTGGCTCTGATAGCACTTATTGGGAAGATCTTATTAATTAAAATCATTAATCATCTCAGAATCCTCTGTGGTAAATTACTGAGGAAATAAATGTGAATGCATAGGAGTAATTATTGTTGAATCTGGAGGTTTGTAGTTTTCCAAGTTAACGCTTTAGAATTTTCTAGAGAAGATGGTTTCTCTTTTCTAATGATGGGATGTTAGAAAAGAAACCCTATAAGGTGCATAACCTATGGACCGCAACCGTTTATATAGCGCACATATGCTCCATATTTTTAATTTAGCCCATCACAAAATTAAAAAATAAAAAATAGGCAATACGGTTTCTACACATAGAAAACTCATACTTTATTAGATGATTTAGACACATAAACTTTATAAGATCACTTTATAATTTGGGTCATTATTTATGATGGCGTATATATAATTATTATACATGTGTGTACAAAAATCCAACAAGTTTAATTCTGATGTTAGTTTTAAATTAGTTCTTTAAAATAGTCTTTATATTATATTTAAAAACTATAATTTTATTATAAGTCTTATCTCATACTTAAAAAACCTAAAATTAAGATGATAATAACATAATTTTTGAAATACATTTATTAAATTTACTATAATGATAAATTAAACAAGTTCAAATACATTTGTCTTTCATTGTAAAAGGTAAAATCCATATTAAACATATATGATAATCCAGTCGGTTCCAAGTACGTGGACTTTAGAACCTATCTTACCTTAATTGAATTGGTTTTTTTTTTTCTTTTTTTTACTTAGAACCTATCCTACTGCCCTACTTTATAAGTATTAAAAATAAAAACCTATCATACATATGTTTTATAACATCCAATAGATGGATCCATAAGTATTCTATCCAAGTTACACTCCTTGCTATAAGGTCCAAGCCAAGCCCCCGATGCAGGAATAAGGTGGCGTATGTAATCGTGTCTTGGTACTCGGGTGTAGAACAAGGATTCTGAGTCGGCTAGCTAGCTCGCATACTTGATGAACTGGAGGATTGATCCCACACGCATACGGAGCTGCCATGCTAGCAGTGGCATGCGGTCTAGTCGTAGATGGATCGGGCCTTGCTTCTCAATTTAGGGAGTCAATCTTTTGTAGTGGTTGGTTGATGCCATTTGCTGAGTTCGCTTGTGCTCTATTCTACGGCAAGAGAGTTATCACCTGTAGATACAAATTCTCTTACATAAATTTACATTTCAATCAATAAAATTTAGAGCAATTTCTTATACCTGATTCCAATTTTTATCAAATGTATCGAAGAGCGTTTCAAATAAGATCTGGAGACTCGTCGAATGGTAGAGCCGTGGTTGCAGCTAAGAATCTGGAGGAGAAGATTTTGAAGATGTAATAGGATCTGGAAGAGAAGGTGACGACATTTGATTTAAAGGTTGAGATGTTGGATCGAACAATGAGTCGCTTCATACAGCAGATGTCTAATACGCAAGATAGAATGATCGGATTTCAGACCAGTCGAAGAATGATCGGTGTTTGTCCAAATAACGATAATATGAGACGTTGAGGAGTTCTTGCGAAGTGGCAGAATTATCACGAAACCCTGAAACACGAACGGGGCAAAATTGGGTTTTGCATTTATACCCTCAAATTAGCAGCAAATCAACTGAAATAGAAGCCTAATTTTGAAAATATTTCATTCTGTGCAACTTTCGTGTCGAACCTTTTTCTAGAAAATGTCAGAAATAGATCAATTTTTAATATTTTTCTTAAATCTTGTAAAATTTATTAGATCTTCTAAGATCTTATAAGGTGGCCTAATATAATATACTGCATGAAAGTGGTAGCTCAGTATATTTTAGAATATAACAATTTCTTCAATGGTTAATTCCCTTTCTATTTAGCATTATAGGTAGACTCTATTTAAGCACAAGGAAGCCTGGGTCTCTCCTACACATAATTTGCACTTATGGTTGTCCATCGATAGCTGATATTACGAAAAGAAAGTATTGTGAGAGAAGACTCTGCATTCAGTAAAATCGTTCATATTATTTACATAGAATCTATGACCCAATAATTTTTACACGCCTGTTATTGGGTTTACCTTGCTGCCCGTTTTCAGGACAAGCAAAACATTAATTAATTGATTTTTATCGATATTTTTATGATCAATTAATACAATCATAATTATCTTGAAGAAAATAGATTACGAACAAAATTTTCAGATGCTAAATATGGACGGACGTTGTAATTTTCGATTTTGAATATATATATATATATGTGTGTGTGTGTGTGTGTATTAATGCTGCCTATTTTTTAAATTCAAGTTAAATTATTAAATATGGTCCAAGTAAATCCAAATTGAATTTTTTAGGTTTTTTAAGGATATTTCCAAATCTTATTCTTGGATTTTTTTGAAAATTTTACAGATATTTTAATATAAATTTGCATAAAACTGTAAACTTTGTTTTTTATACTATGTTCTTTTAAACTAAATGAGAAGTCATTTTCCAGAAATTCGCATGAGTTTGATCTCTTCATAAAATTAGGATTAAATTGCATTTTTTGGAAATTAGGGACTGTTGGTGTAAAATTAATGAAATAGTGCTTTTCAACCCTGTGCTCAATGGACGCAGGTATGGTTTTGGAGAGGAGTTTCGGATGACCGCGTGAAATCAAATAGGTATGGTTTTCCTTCGGTCAATTTCTTGAGCAAGTTGGCTTAATGATTTCAAGGTCGGCCACTTTACCTTTTTTTTTATTTATTTTTTATGAAGCTATTAACTTGTATGTATTGAACTTATGAACTAAGTTTTATTACTTTTAAAAATGTGTATATATTTTTGTATTTTTAATGAATGAGTATTTTTGTCATTTTAAACAGTAAAAATTAACTAAAATATTCTTTGAAATAACTAAATTTAGATTAAAAGTTTATTAAAAAATAATAGGGTAAATTTCATATATACCCACATAGTTTCATCAATATTGCAGATATACCTACGTAGTTTCACAAATTGCATATTACCCCTAATAGTTTCACTGAAATTGCGTATTATTCTCACGCTATTAATCGTCATTAGTATCTGCGGTTATATTTTCAAAAATGAGGAAAATGCCCTCATCTTCATGAGGGTGATATGTAATTTTGTGAAACTATAGATGAGGGCATTTTCGTTATTTTTCAAAAATATAACGGCCGATATTAATGGCAGTTAACGGCGTGAGGGTAATACGCAATTTTGGTGAAACTATGTGGGGTAATATGCAATTTGTGAACTTATGTGGTATATCTGCAATATCGATGAAACTATGTGGGTATATGTGAAATTTATCTAAAATAAAGTGAAGTGGCCGGCCTACGTTAATAGGGATCATTCTAGTGGCTTCGACCTATGGTATCGGCGCATTCCGAGTTATGTTAAAAGAGGTGATTATGGCCAGTGTGGGAACAGGCGCCCTCGTAACTCTGTTGCCTATCACAGCGACAACGCGAGTTCGAAACTTCAAATGGGCGCAACGTCAGTCTCTCTGTTAATGGGAGTGTTTCCCTGTATTGATTGTCGGAAGCATGTAGTTGTCATCTTTCTAGGGAACATTGGAAGGAAAGTTTGTAGAAATTATCTGAGGGTTTGTGATAGATGTTGAGAAAATATGTAAACATATACCAACAAAAAAGGGGGGTAATCATGTGTTCGAGCCTATGGTATTTGAGAAAAAGATGGCTGCTGAATGAAACGCCCAGGGATGTGCAACTACCAGTCGATGTGAGCGAGATCGTGGACTGGAGTCAGAATTTCATTCACCAGTTCCAGTCTGCACAGTTGCGATTAAAACTGGACTCAGGGATGGACGGAAGCCCAGAAAATTGGTGTCCCTCAAGGTTTGGAATACAGATAGGGCATGTAAGCATGGCAAGGAATATATTTAGTGAGGGGGCTGTGGTGAGGAGCCTGCAAGGAGAGTTTATGGCAGCTAAGTGCTGGGGTATTTGATCATGGTGTATTTGATCTAAAAGTCAAATTTCACCTTTTCTTAATATTTAAAAAATATATATATATATATTTGGATTTTTAAATGCAAGAGTATTTTATTCATTTTTTAAATGTTAAAAATTGACTAAAATATCCATGTCTAATCATTCCAAGGTACGGATATCCGGAACTGCCCAAATTATTAATACATGTTTAATATAAATTTTACAAAATATCTTTTACAGTGAAAGATATAAATATATTCTTTAAATATATAGAAACTTCCTTAATTTATGAATTATTTAGTAAATTTAAGGAATGTATTTAAAAAATCATATTACTATTATCCTGAATTTAAAATTTTAAGTAAAACTTGTAAGAAAGTTGTAGTTTTTAAATATGATATAAAGACTATTTTAAAGAACCATTTTGAAATTGAAACAGGAACTGACCCAATCTTAAAAAATAAGGCAAGGTAGACTTAAAATTGACCCAACCTAAAATATAGCAGGGTAGAAGTTTTTAAAAATAGAGTAAGGATAGGGTTGATCCCGAACGAGACCTACCCGACCCAAATTGCATCCCTAAGCACAATTGATGAATATAATTTTTAGTTATTGGGCATCTTTGTGGTTTGCCTAATACTCTTAAACAACTTATTTGTTGCCGGTCAGGTTGAGAAAAATCGGCCCAGATTGCACCCTACAAGTATGAGTGCTAATAACTAAAAACAGACATCCAATCAGAAAAAAAAATAAAAACACAAATAGGACAATAAGGGCACAATTGAGAGACATAATTTTCATCTATTGGGCATCTTTGCAATCTAGTAGGTGATCTTAAGTTACTTGTTCATTACGGATCACATTCGGTTTAACCCTAGCTTTATCTCTATTTATAAGACATTAATTCTAACCTTATTTTTAAAAATCCGGTTAGGTTAAGTTTCGGATTGGAATTGAAACTGGTAAATACATATTTTATATAAGAGTGATAAGTTTAGAATTTTACGCAAATATGTAATAATAACAAATCATTTTGGTAGATATAATAATATATAGTCAAATTATATATTTTTAAAAAAATATAGCAATATAAATAATATTTCCAAAAAATTTAATATCAAAAACAAGAAAAATGAAGACAATTATTGGATGTAAAAGTAAATGATAGAAATAAAAGATAAATATAAATAAAAATACTATACTTTATTTTTAATAAAATTATAATATGCCAAACATGTGTTTAAATATAAATACAAAAAATATAAATAAATATTATTTATAAAATATATTTTATAATAAATATAAAATGAAAATTGAGCTCGGGTTTAGGTTCCTTAAATCATAACTCTAATATATTTACAAATAGGATTTATTGGGCTAGGATTATAGAAAAGTGAGTTCTAACGCTTCTTTAACACTACTGGAAATTGAATTTGGCAGACTAGATTCGATATTTGCCCAACCCAAGTTACACTCTCTACAAGTATCAAAGGGAATAATCAAAGGGTTTTGCTTCTATGTAACTAGGTTGTATAAAAGCGGAGCCATATAACTCTTTAAATTTCAAATTTTAATCATTCCTGGGAAATCTAATCCATTCGTTGTATTTAATATTATTTATTTAACTAAAAATTTCATCCAAATCAAATATGTTCGTGGGTCACATTTGATCAAAAATATATCTATTCACGCATAAATTATAAAAATACTTAGATCCATTTGCACATATATTAGAATATAATATTATTTTACAGAATTTTTTATTCATATGGAAATGATATTTTAGATGGTTTAGTTGTTGAAAATACTACTTTAAAATTGATATTTTTGCATTAAAGTATTTTATTATGTTGATTGTATATATTTATAGATAGAACTTATATACGGTGATATTAAGGGTTTTTATGATAATATAAATAATACTAAATATAATAGATGAAGAGAATTTGAAATTATAAAGAAAAACAGTTTCATGGAAGCAACTCCCATAATCGAAAACACACACAGGACAGAAAAATAAAGCGAAAGTTCTAATAATTAAGGATAAGCTTCGATGATGGCAGACGTGGCATTGATTGGTGTGATTTTATAGTCGGCGAAACCCGCAGCAAAGATGATGTTTCGCCATTCCTTTTCACCCCTCTCCCCTCCATTGGTGTCCATCATCATCCATACATCAAAAGCCAACTGTATCTCTGTTTCTTTCTCAGCACCTCTGCTACCATTGATATCGTTCATAACCATTTCTATAAGAATCACTTTCCCTCCCTCCTCTCTTGAAGGCATGGATTCTTTGCACCGTTTCAGTATCATAATGCACTTTTCATCATTCCAGTCATGTAGCACACACTGCAATTCGCAATATTGGTGAGTATGCATGCCTGTTAATCAATATTTATTACTACTGAAAGAGTCGAGTTATGTATATGGAATTATGGATGAGTTCTAAAGATTCTTTCAAGGGTCTTTTTTTTTTAAGAGAGATTCTTTCAAGAGTTATGTTTATGAAATAATGGATAAGTTCCAAAGGTTCTTTTAAGAGTTTTGCATATGGAATTATTGATGAGTATAAAATGAGATTAGGAGCGTAACTTGAGCTGGATTCAGCTTAAACACGAATTCCAATAGTGTTGAAACTTATTTTTTACAATTTAAATTTAAAAAAACTGAACTTGAAAGATCCAATTATAAATATGAAGAATTCAAGTGGACTCGAGCCCAATTTTCCTTTTATATTTATTATAAAATATATTATATATAATATCAAAATAATATTTCTTTATACTTATACATTTTGTATTATTTATATTTATGTTTGAATACATATTTTCTATATTGTTATCCTATTATAAATAAGTATATTATTTATGTTTATATTTCTACCATTCTATTATAAATATCATTTACTTTTGTATTCATTAATTTCCTTCTTTTTTCTTGTTTTTGATGTAAATTTTCTTAAAGAAATATCCTCTATATTACTATATTTTTTAAAATGTAATTTAATTATGTATTATTATTTTTGCTTACATGATATATTGTTATTATATGTTTATATGCAAATTTTAAATTTATCACTCTTAAATAAAATATAAATTCATCATCCTGAATTTCAACTCGAAATTTAATTTAAATATGATTTTCACATATAAGGTTTAAGTTTATAAATAAAGTTAAAATTAACATTAAAATAAACTTGAATTTCATGAGCTCAAGTTGAATATGAGATGTCTAGGTGAGGTTAGAATCCTCCCTACTTTTGGGTATTACCGAGAAGCTTTCTACTAGCCATTCATATGGGCTTAGTGGGCATTTAAGTGGAGTAATATTATCGCTCTCAAAACTAGACTGGACTAGAATCCAGTCAAATTATAGCTTGTCTGGTCCTACATAGAGGTGGGAATTGGGGCGGGTCGACCCGTGACTTTGAACCGACCTATTTTTGGTCGGATAAAACTAATATATTTTTGACCAAGTATAGGGATAGGTTAGAAATTTTGACCCGAATTCAAAAATAAGTTTGGGATGGGTCGACCATGTCCCTACACGAAGAGTCTGACCCATCCCGCATATATAAATTACCCATCCCGCATATATAAATTTATTAAAAATTATAAGCCTATATTTAAATATTATTATTATTTTCTTTCAAATTTCTCACTT
>JAXCLR010000063.1:4207132-4232629 GCA_035584095.1 Annona squamosa | reverse complement strand
CACAAAAATCCAAACTTGGATTAAAATATCCAAAAGAATTGCTATTTTGTCTTGTAGTGGTTAAATATCTATTTTGTTTTTTTGTTATTAAGTTAATTCAAGTGATTAACTCTTAATCACGTGTCTTAGCCCTTGGTTACTATTCACGTGCACTATTCATAGGGTTAAATTCCTAATTGCATTATTTAAATCTCCAATCACATTCATCAATATGAATTTTATTTATTCATAAAATAATTACAAAATTACAAATGTCGGAATGACGCGTATACGGTCAGGGTTCCACAATGGGCCTTGGGCCACTTGAGGTATTGGACTTGGTCAATGGGCTTGAGCTTGGTGGGCTTGAGCTTGGCTAAGCCCGTTGTTTTGGGTGGGCCATTGCAAAGGCTCGAAGTTGTAGAGAACTCTGCTTTTGAGGCTTGGTGGGTTGGATCTTGTGGGCTACATTGTAGAGCCCATTTGCTGTCTGGTGAGTTGAATCTGGTGGGCTGCATTGTGGAGCCCGTTGGGATGGCCTATAGGAGCTTTGCTCTTATGGGCCGGATCTGGTTTGTTGAAAAGCTTGCTTTGAGGCTTAGTGGAGCTTTGCTCTCGTGGGCTGAGTTTGGAAGGACCCGCTTAATGGTAGGCTTGGCTTGCTTGAATTTTCTTTTGCTTTGAATTTGCTTGGGCTTGGATCTCGTTCCAATTTATCCATCTTTATGCTTGATTGAGGGGTGTCAATAGCTGCCCCTTTGCTAGAAGCGTGTTGACAGTGAATGGCAAAGTGTCGAACACCTCGCTGACCTAAGCAGTTTTTCGGTCGTTGGGCCATTTTATAATTTTCGGTGATTTTTCTACAAATGCGAACTAAGGTGGCTCTTTTGCAAGAGATCTTTGCAGGATTTTCTGTAAAACCCCTTGTTTGGTTGGACTTGGTGGTTTTTCGCAATTTTAAAAAAATGGTTGGGGGCCGTTTGTAATTCTCCCCTTTTAGGATTCTAATTATGGGCCCCTTTCTGGTTGTCCCTTTCTCTTTCCATGCTACTGCCGCTGACGTCGCCCCCTAGGTTTCCGACTACTGTTGCTGCCGATACGCCGTCGCCGTCGCTTTCTTCCTTGTGTCCGGCAGCCGCTATCGCTGCCAGGACCATCGCTGTCGAGTCTTCTTTTCCATCCACAGTCTTCTTTTCTGTATCGTCTCCGGCGTCGATTGGGGCCCCTGTTTGTTGCCGTTGGGTTGTGGTCGTTGCTATCGTTGCCTAGATGTCATCCTATTGTGCTACTGCTGCTGTCCGTCTGTCTTCCTCGGTGCCAAGAACCTGTTCATCTTCCTTAGTCCCCGCCACTGCCTGGTAGCCATCGCCGTTATCGTTGCCTGGCTTTTGGCTCATCTTCTCTTGCGCCGGTCGCCACTGTCGAGGCTTCTCCTCTGCTTCTAGCTGTCGTGTCCGCTTGCTCGAGACGCACCATTGCTGCTGCTACTGAGGTAGCTGTGTTGCTGCCTGGTCGCCATCAGGCTTTTAGCTCGCCTTCTCCTGCACCGGCAGTGTTTGCCACCGTTGGGGTTTTGGGTGTTACCGACCATTTGGACGACTTCTTAGTCACCTCTGGTCACTGTGACCGTGGTTGCTGCTGCCGGTTAAGGTCATCATTGTCGTCTCCGGTCCCTGCCATTGGTGAAGCCGTCTCTCCCTTTGGTTTCTCCTTTTCCAGTAGCATCAGGGGTTCCTGCCTTCGGCTCCAGTAAATTTTTTTATGCTTGCTTTCTGTAGCTTGCCTGTGCCAAAGATTTGACACCCGATCTACTATTTTGCAATTGCTGGGATTTCTAGAAGTGCTTGCTGCGAGTTTACTTTAGACAGGTATCTCTCTTTTCCTATTTGCTTTGTTAATTACTTTCCTTTCTGCCTGTATTTCCTTGCATTGCTGTTTATGAAAAATGATTGTCATGGGGTTTGTTAGTTGCTTTCTGTTTTGCTTGTACTTGTATTGTTTGAAAAGAATGCCTTGGGTTTTCTCTGAATTTAGGAGAGGTTGCTAAGAGATCCTTTCCTGTTATAGTTGTGCTGGTCTTCGAAAGCGGTGGTCCTTACTTCTCCTTTTGTCGGAGCTTGATGTGGGTAGCCCTTTTTATTCCTTGTGGTGGCCCCCATTGCCTGAAATAGATGAGGGTGGCCCCTTTTTATATGCCTTTGCCTTTTATCCTGCGCGCAGATATCCCTTGATTGTCACCTTTTCGCCTTTTGGGTTGAAGTATTTTTGTGGAGTTTTTTTTTTTTTTTTGCTTAATGCAGCTACCATGATGTCTTTTCTCCTTTCTTGAATTGCTTGTGCTTGCTCGCATGGTTTCTTCTTATATGGTCGTGTGTCGACTTTCTCTTCTTCCATATTGCATATGCTTGACTAGGTAGCTATCTCTTTGGGTTTGTGTGATAGCTTCTCTGTATTGCCTGAGTGCCCGCGACCTCCATCATCACCTCTTTTTTTGTTTTCTTTTTTCTTTTTGGTTTTTCCTTTTTTTTGTTTTCTTCTTCTTCTTCTTCTTTTTTTTCTTTTTTTCTTTTTTTTTGTTTTCTTCTCTCTCTCTCTTTTTTTTGTTTTCTTTTGATTTTTATAAGCTTGACAAGGTGGTGTAAACTAGCCTGATATGACTTTGCTCGGGTCATGATGCTTGTCATGTTGCTTGTTGCCTTGTGTTGACCCATCGCCTTTTATGTTGTAGTTGTCGTAATGTCTTCTAGAAAGAAGTATGGCCTACAACCTCCGGATAGGGCAGTGCGGTTCAAACCCAACGAGCTAGGTGGGTCGGCGAACATGCCTATTGAGATTCTAGATGACATAGCTGGAGAGGGCAGGAAGACCTCGTCTTCAATGGCTAGAGTTTCGATTGCTATCACTTCCTGAGTCGGTCGTCGTTGGGCCAAGCTTCCCTTTCGTCGTCCTACCGATGCTACTACTATCCCATCAGAAGCTATTTCAGACTCGGTTGAGACGGAGTCGGATTAGGGAGAGTATGAAGACATGTCTTGTGATGACATTTTCTATTCCCTAAAGGGCAGATCATCTACTCAAGGGAGCGGATCTCGAGCTCAGATGGCAGACTCCTCTTTCCTTGATGAGGGACTTGTTACGCCAGCGGAGGAATTTTCTACTCAGGAAGGCGACCCGATTCAAGATGATTCTCTTGCTCAAGAAGGAGATTGCCCTGCTCAAGGAGAAGGGTCTTTTGGCCAAGAAGAGGGGCTTGTGGCTATCGAAGAGGACGATCCTCTCGAAGAACCGTTGGTTAATGAAGAGATGCCTCCTACTCGTGAAGAGGAATCCCCGGCATAGGAAGAGGAGCCAGTTGCTTCAAGGTTTCCCTGCTTGTTTCACCTTCTGTTTGCCCGAGTTTGGGAGAAGACCCTTTCTTTGTCCTTTTGAGGCCAATGCTATTAAGGTGGTGTCGGCGGGCAGGATATATATTTTTCTCTTTTTTTTTCTTCTTCTTTGAACCTACTTTCTGACGCTTAGCTGACCCCTTACTTTGTCCTTTTTGCAGATTGACTCTCACGTCACATATTATCACTCCTGGAATAGAGTCCGTTCTTGGTTTGAGAAGTTCTCTACCGCTCACCGGGATATCTTAAGTTGGACTGCATTTTATAGATTGGCGAGCCTCAAGCCGGTCTTGATTCCTCGGGCCTTGAAGACATCCTTGATAGAGTAATGGCGGCTGGAGACCCACACCTTTCACCTGCTTATGGGTGAATGGGGGATTTCCCTTTTAGACGTGGAGATGCAGTTGGGGCTCCCTTGCATGGCTTGGAAAAGCATTGTCCTTTCCTCTCTTGATTCGA
Organism: Annona squamosa; assembly: GCA_035584095.1. Taxonomy (NCBI): domain Eukaryota; kingdom Viridiplantae; phylum Streptophyta; class Magnoliopsida; order Magnoliales; family Annonaceae; genus Annona; species Annona squamosa. The sequence goes on along the minus strand of JAXCLR010000063.1, from coordinate 4,228,805 downwards.
TCACTGTGGAGGACTGTTTAGCTTTGACTGGGCTGTTGGCATCTTCTTCAGAGTCTTTCCCTTTAGAGGAACTGTGGAAGTTTTGGGATCAAATGAGGGTGGAGGAGGCTAGTCCCAAAGTCATTCAGCAGGAGGTTCTCAGCTTCCTCCTTTATCTCGTCCGGGGAGTTCTTTCGGGGTGACTCTTTTCAGAATGTGGACTTGAGGTGGCTCCAGGTTTTGAGGGATTTGACTTTCCCTCATTCAATCGGGTGGGGACGCATACTTTTAGTCATCTTTTTGTCAACTTGGACGCCGTTAGCCGGGGTTACAGGAGTTGCTCGGGTCTTTCGCATCTCATTGGGTTATGGTGCTTTCTTACCATTTTCCTGTTTTCCTTAGTTTATGCTGCTTCTCATATCCTTTCTTTTCTTCGCAATTGTGCTTTTATGAGTATTTTTCAGTTAGGCGACCTCAGAATGACTCTCCTGATGCCCTCCCTCGAGCTGCTAGATGGGCAGAGTCTCGCAAGACTCACATTCCCCCTTTGATGTGGCGATCCTTGATTAGCAACTTGTCTGAAGAGCAGGTTTGTTGACTTCGCCACCCTTCTTTCAGTCTTTTGGCTTTGGTTATGACTCATCTTGTTCATTTCTTTTTGAGACAGCTGCATGTTCCCCTTATGCTAGGTGGATGTATGATCCAACTGTTATCGCTGTGGCGGGAGAGTTTACTAGCTACTTTCTGCTTTTTGACGGGGTTCGTGCCACTTGGTATTTTCGAAACAGGTTATTATGGCAGTTGACATGTGACAAGTGAATTTCTTCTCCCCTTGTTCATCATTCTTTTGCGGAGCAGGCTTCAGTTTCCATAAAGGAGCTTCACCAATGTCAGGATGGATGGGGATTGGAAAATTTTGAGCTGCCCGAAGGAGGATATGAGCGGTGGTACTCAGTGTATGGGTGCAATGTTCCGGCTCCCGATCTCATCTCAGACAGTCATTATGAGGCTTCTAGTGGCGACATTCTTACTCGAGCTAGGACTGTCGGTGGGATGCTTTGACGACTTTTCTTTATCTTTTCCCCTTTTTGGCCAACTTGTATTTTTTTGTAAATCTGAATGCTTGAATGCCTATTTTTTAGATGTAAAGCCGTGTGGATACCGGCTCAATTTTTGGATGAGCTTCTTGTCTTGTGCTTTGGATGCGTCTACATGATATGTTGCTTCTGTAGGGCATTGATCTTGTAAAGTTCTTGTTTTTGACGTCCCTTGCAATGCTTTGATCACTTGTAGGCCGTAGGCCATTGAAAATTCTGCGTAAGGGGCTGTGAAATTATATATATATACATAGACCTAAAAAACTTTCCAGATCGATCAGCGTCCTTCTTCATTTAGCGATCCGCCTACCGAAATACCCATTCTGCGCATGCTTTCATTTTTCTCCCAATTTTACGCGATTTTTTCGTCCGTGCGAGTCGAAATTTTCGTGCCATGCTTTTTCTATGCTTGTCCTAGATTGCTGCAGTATGTTGCCCGCAATTTTCCCTCTTTTTGCTCATTGTCTTCTTCTAGATCATCCTCCCTTTGGTGGTACCATGAGAAATTAATTTGCTTGGGTATAGATGTACTCCCTTGATCCGGATTTGCTGCTGTTGAGATTAAGGGTATGGGTTTTCATTAATGGCTTCCGTCCTTCTCGTTAGCTTGTGCTTGATCTCCTCCTTCTTTTATTCAGATTTTCGTTGCTACCCATTTCGTCAAAAGGGCCGCAATCATCATCCTCCGCTTCTGTTTCAGCAGGTTAGTGGGTGCTTCTCCTCCTTGTTTGAGCTCCTCTGATAGCGTTTTCATGGCTGTATTTACTAATCTACTTTTGCTGTGTTGCTTGCTCCACATTTGCCATTAATTTCCATTTTCATGGAGCTCCTGTTTTCGCATTTGCTCCCTTCTCGCTTCATGGTTGATCTTGATGGTAATGGGGGCAATTTACCATTTGCTAATAGGGGTACAACTTGTCAAACGGGGTCTCAAGTTGTACGGCTTTGGAGTTGGTAGCCATATCCACCGTGATAGCCGAGACGACTTATGACTATCGCAGTTGGATGAGCTAACTTATTGCGAGTATGCGTCCTCGAAGGCTTTGCAGAAAATGGTGTCGTGTCTACTGCGGAATCTCTTCATGGGGTTTCAGCGGATTTGTTGGGATATGCAAGCTCTCCAGTCTCAGTTGTAATTTTAGCTTCTTTTTGCTTGCATCAATCCAAGGCTTTAGCCGTCATGGAAAGGAATGCTAAATCATCATGAAGCCGCCTTGGTGCATCTTAGCCAACTTTTGAATGATAGGCACTAGCACTGATGCTATATGTAACTCTTTTTGGTTCTTTTCTCTTTCTTTTTGTTAATGTTTGGACGAGCAGGGCTAGTGGATTGTATAGCCATTTTTTTTATCTTCATATGTATTGCTTCCTCCTCTTTTGAGACTCTTTTTGGGAAACCATGTCCTTGAGAGGCCTTCCTCTTTGGCTAAGGATGTATCTTTGGGTGCCTTTGAATGAAATGGAATGCTTTTACTTGGACATATCTTGATGCTTCTTTTCTTTGCTTTGATTTCGGGTTTTGTGTGTTTCAAAGGGCCTACTGCCCTCTGTAATTAGCGTTGTTGCCCTCTTCGGCGAATCCGAATTTTGAATGTCAAGCCATTGGATTGCAATCCTCCTTGTATGCTTTAGGAATCTCTCGCTAAATTTTGCATTTGTGCTTTGAATGGATCAAGAGGCGGTTCGGGGTCAGTTGCAACTCATCTTCTGTCTATTTGCCCCCTGTTTCTGAGTTCCCAACCCTTTTAGTCGTGTTGGGGGGCATCTGCCGGGTTGCTGAAAGTTTGCTTTACGAGCAGTGATGTGAAATCTTGAAACTTTTAGGTCGGCGAGCTTATCTCCAGCAGCAGCAGTTCAGAACTTGTAGATTGCCCCCTACTTTCATAGATAATGCAGAGAAGTGGTTTCTGTATGTCCTGTTTGCTTTGCTACTGGATTTGTAACTGTTGTATCATCATTTTGATAGTGAGCCCTTTCCACCGTCTCTGAATCTAGAAATAGCTAATGCTCCGTTTGACGGTACTTTGGCAATAATCCACGGACCTTCCCAATTAGGCATAAACTTGCCTCTCTTATCCAAAGGGTGAACAAGTACGATTTTCTTCATAACGAGGTCACCTTCTTGGAAGTTCTTAGATCTTACCGATTCGTTATAAGCCTGTGTCATTCGCCGTTGGTATGCTTGGCTGTGGTGAAGGGCTTGAATTCTCTTTTCGTTAAGTAGATCCAGCTGGGATTGGCGTATTTGCATCCATTATTCCATTTCCATTTCGCTTTCTTTTAATATCTTCCAAGTTAGAATCTCCACTTCAATGGGTAGGATCGCTTCCATGACGTAGGTTAGAGCATAAGGTGAGAACCTCGTAGCCCTCCGGATAGAGGTTCAGTATGCCCGCAAGGCGTATGGTAACTTTTCCGCCCAGTCTCGATAGTTCTCCACCATTTTGTTAAGGACTTCGATCAAAGTCTTGTTTATAGCCTCTACGCTCCGTTAGCTTGAGGACGGTAAGGACTTGACTTGTGGTGTCGTATATTGTACCAAGCTAGAAAGTCTTGAACTTTCTTACTAATGAAGATTGTTCTGTTGTCACTGATGATTGCTTGTGGAAGTCTAAACCTTGATAGTATGTTCCCTTTGATAAAGCGTATGACTTGTGCCGCATTGATAGTAGGGAAGGATGTTGCTTCAACCTATTTGGTGAAGTACTCTATTGCCACCAATATGTATTCATGCCCACCGATGGAGTTAGGTGCTATCTTCCCGATTATATCTATTTCTCACATTGAGAAGGGCCATGGGGTAGATAAGTAATACAAGTTCGATGCGGGTGAGTGTATTAAGTTCCCATGCTCTTGGCATTTGAAACAACTCCGCACATACTCCGAGCAATCTTTTTCCATTGAGATCCAATAGTAGCCTTGGCGCATTATCTTTTTTTACCATCATGATCTTATTCATGTGCGCTCTGCAGTTTCCATTATGGATTTGGGTCATGACCTCTTTTGCCTTTTACCGGTCAACACAACGTAGTAGCATTTGGTTGTGAGACCTCTTATACAATATTGCCCCCTATATTATGTAGGTAGAGGTTAATCTTTTCATGGTTCTTCTTTCCGCGGGAGTGATGTGATCATCAAATGATTGGTGCTCCAAGAATCACTTTATGTAATGATACCATGACTTTTCTTCCTCTTAAGTTTCTTCTGCTTCGGCCGTCACTTGTAGGCAATATGCGGATTGTTGGGATGTTTGCACTATGATTTCTTGAGTTCCCTTCCCATATGGTATTTAAACCATAGATGCCAAGGTTGCTAATGCGTCCGCCCATTGGTTTTGAGCCCTTGGGCGTAAGTAAAAGTGACTTCTTCGAATGAGTAAACCAAGTGTGACAATGTGATATGGTAAGGCTTTAGCTTCTCATCTTGGGTCTCCCATTCTCCATTGGCTTGGTTGATTACTAACTGCGAATCTCCATAGATTTGAAGTTTCTTTGCCCCTAACTTATAAGCTTCCCGCACTCCGGCTATGCAGGATTCACATTCGACGATATTGTTTGTGCACGGAAAAACTAATCTCCTTGATATCATAATCGGGGCTTGGTCAGGAGAGCAAAGTACTACTCTTATTACGTTACACAAAGCATTCCGTGCGCCATCAAAGTATAAGGTCCAAGCATCACTTTATTCACTTTGCTCCACAAGTAATATTTCCTCATCCAGGAAGTCTTCTTGTAGTGATTGGTAGTCCGGAAGCGCTTGTGCGGCTAAATAGTCCGCTACAACTTGTCCATTGACAGCTTTTCTTGTGACATATATTATATCAAACTCCATGAGGAGCAATTGCCACTGAGCTAACCTTCCTATCAACACGGTCTTTTAGCAAAGATACTTTAAATGATCCATCTTGGAGATGAGCAATATGGTTCGGGACATGATATATTGCCTTAATTTCTACAAAGCTCATATAAGGGATAAGCATGCCTTTTCAATTTCTGGATATTTGACTTCTATCGGGGTATATTTTCTGCTCAGATAATATATAGCTTGTTCCTTTCGTCTCGCTTCATCTGGTGGTCCTAGCACCGCTCTCAATGCCGTTGAAGTAACCAAGAGGTACAACAACAAGGGACTTTCCGGTCTAGGCGGCACCAAGATTGGAGGGTTAACCAAGTAGGCTTTGATTTTGTCGAAAGCAATTTGACAATTTTCATTCCATTCCTTGGGAGAGTCTTTCCTTAGCAACTTGAAAATTAGTTCACAAGTGGATGCTAGACAGGCTATGAACTGACTAATGTATTGTAGTTTGCCCAAGAATTTCCTTATCTCCTTTTCAGTTGCGGGAGGTGGCATGCTTAGTATGGCCTTAACTTTTCCTGAGTCCACTTTGATTCCATTTTTACTGACAATGAATTCCAACAAACGCCCCTTTTGAGTACCAATGATGCATTTTTGTGGGTTGAGCCTTAGTTAAAATCTTTCCATCCTATTGAATAATTTCTCCAAGTCTCTTAGATGCTCTTCAAAGGTGTAGGAACGGACTATTATGTCGTCCACATAAACCTCAATTTCTTTACTCATTATGTCGTGGAAGATAGCCGTCATGGTGCATTGATATGTAGCTCCGGGATTCTTCAAACCAATGACATTACTTTATAGCAAAACGTCCCCCAATGAGTGATGAAAGAGGTCTTTTCCCTATCTCCTTCGACTATTTTGATTTGATTATACCCTGAGAATCCGTCCATGAAGAAGAACCATGTATGACCCGGCATATTGTCGATTAGAACATCGATATAAGGTAGTAGAAAGTCATCTTTCAGGCTAGCCTTGTTAAAATCTCTATAGTCGATGCACATTCGGACTTTTCCATCCTTCTTGGGCACAAGAACAATATTGGCTAGCCATTGTGGATAGTGCGATACAACCAAGAATCTGACATTATATTGCTTGATCACTTTATCTATTATCTTGGATATCCATTTCGGCTTGAGCCTCCTTAGTTTTTGCTTCACCGGTTTAACACCAGCCTTTATTGGAAGTTGACGAGTAATTAGATCTTCGTCAAGTCCAGGCAGATCTTTATAAGAGAAGGCGAAGTTGATTAGCCGAGGCTTGAGAAAGGTGAGCATTTGATTTCTTTCTTTAGTGGATAAGTTCTTTCTAATACGAAGACATTTGGGTGACTCAAAAGTTCTTAAGTTGACGATCTCGTAGTCTAGAGCCGCATATTTGCTTTCATGTCTTTCTATATTGCCTCGCAATTTCTCATCAACTCCACTATCTTCTGAGATTTCTAGCAATTCGTTCGACCAGCGAATGCTGGCTCCACATTTTTGACTCCGTTTGCTTCTTTTTCTTTTGAATGGGTGCCATATGCATGATGTAATTGCTAAAATCGGTTCTTGAGCAAGTTGGTATAGTATATTAATTTTTGACTTGTCTTTGCATAATGGCTTTTTTTTCCATGCTGATCATCATGAGCTATCATTAAAACTTCTTAGGTCTTCAATACTTTGGGTAGTATGTACCCCGCACTTATGAACCGAGTTGCTTTATTGGATTTCTTGAACTTATCTTCCTCAGGCCTATATCCAAGACCCCATTTGTTGTTCTTTTGTTGAGGATTGAATAGCACCGTCTTTCATCTGTATTTAATATTGAATATTGTAGTTTGCCTCTCGACCGGAGGTGTGACATAATGGAGCAGTAGCTTTTGCTTTGCGGGAATGTGATGGACTTCATGCATATCATCTAGTTTGAAAGGAAGGAGATTCAATGATTCATATACTTCAATAAGAGGAATCCCATGACAGTTTTCAATCTCCGCCAGGATAACGATCTCGGGGTTGGCTTCTATGACCACTAGCTTTTCCGCTGATATGTACTTCAACTTTTGATGGAGAGAGGACAGGATGACCCCTGTTTGGTGCAATCAAGACCTTCCCAATAACATGTTGAAAGATGCCGGGATATCCAAACTTGGAAAGGAAAGACCATGGTGTCGGGTCCCACTTGAATTTCTATGTCTAGCTCGCCCAACACTTTATTTTGAGAATTATCAAAGTCTCTTACATAGAAGTCGTTGGGTCTCATTTAGTCTGTGGGGATCCCAAGCCTCTTGATTGTTCGCAGTGGGCAAATATTAAGGCTTGTGCCGTTGTCGATGGTTACCAAAGGGATCTTTAAGTCTTTGTATCCGATCGTTATGCTTAGGGAGTATCCATAGTTGTGCCCTTCCGTGGGAAGCTCCTCGTCAGTAAATGTGATGGCGTTAGGGGCCATTATTTGCTCGATCATGTGAGCCACCGCATCGGAAATTGCCTCCGTAGTTATACGAGTCTCGCTTAGCACTTTGGTGAAAGCTTCCTTGTGCTTTGTTGATGCGTATAATAACTCCCATATGAATATTTGAGCTAGCAAAGACTTGAGTTGTGAAGCAACGTCATATGGGGGTTCTTTTTCTGGGTAGGCGATTATGTTGTGAGCCGATTCCCGTCGGTAGAATCAACCATTAGGATAAATATTGTCTATCTCCGAGCATTGAGGATATTCCCATAGGACCCTGTGAGAGTCATATTTTGGCTTTGGCTTGGCCGCTAGCACCACGGGCTCTTGATAAGTAGGAGCAATCCTCAAGTTATTCATGGCCGGCGTCATGAGGTGGTCTTGGCCATACCCTTCTTGAGGCTTATGAATGTTTCGGGGAGCTGCTCCTTGTAGTGTAACTGTTTCTTGCTTAGCTTGTTGTAGAGTGATCATGTAGGCTTCATTACTCGGCCTTGCGGGTCCTCTTGCAACTTCGATGAAGTTTATGGTCATTGCATTGGTATTCCTTGCTTCATGCATAGGTAGGGAATTTCGGATCACATCTTCATGAGAGTTTGGTGAAATTTTGATTTTTTCTCATTTATTATGTTTTGGATGACATGCTTGAGGGTATAACATCTCTCAGTTGAGTGGCCTCTCCCTTGGTGATAAGCACAAAATTTATTTTTTTGGTAGTTTTTTGGAAGGGGATTGGGTGGAGTTTTGGGGCTAGAGGTGCAAATATGTTTTTTTGGTTGAGCATGTTGAGGACATCGGTGTAGGATTGGGTGAGAGGTGTAAAATTTCTGGGTGCTTTTCTTTGAAAAGGCTTAGGGGTAGTGTCTATGGCGTTTACATCCGAGGTCTTCGAAGAATTACCATTTTTAGGTTCTTATTTTCTTCGACTTGTATTCCCTTAGTAAGGCCATAGAGAAATGGTGTCATGTCTGATTCCCGCCTCCACTTGGTCCTCAGCTTGGAGGAGTTGAGTGAAGTTGACGTAAGAGTGAGAAATGAGATAACCAGAGATGCTCGGGTGTGCTGAGTTGATGATGATGGAGATTTGCTCATCCAAAGGCAACAGACTCTTCATTTTTGCCACCAATGCTCGCCATCTAGCCATGTACTCGGAGAATGTTTCGTCCCCTTTTTGTTTTAGTGCTTCGAGATCGGCCCTTTTGGGAGCCATGTTTCGCTTATAGAAGAAGCTGTCCATGAAGGCCAAGGAGAGTTATTCTCATGTTTTAATCAATCGGCAATCAAGCAACGTATACCATTCCAAGGCGTCTTTCTTTAAGCTATGTTAAGATAGCCTAATCAAGACTTCTTCGCTTTTCACCAAGGGGTATAAGATGTCGTAAAAGGCCTTGAGATGAGCCCTTGGGCATGAGTTTCCTTCATATGCGGGTAGAGCCGGTATCTTGAACTTCTCGGATAACTTAGTGTCGGGGAACGAGCATAGGTATTTGATTTTGGCCGAGGATAGGCCCTCCCTTGATGTTGTAGGATTCGCTCCTTATTTCTTTCAGTTGGTTTTGGAGTTGGTTCTTGAGGTCTTAGATTTCATTGCGGCCTTGTTCTAAGACCAGCTCCTCTTCTTTGTAGTAATCGTTCCTTGATTTGTGAGAAGATTGTTAAGGTCTTCCGTCTTGCTCCGGGTTCGAATTTTGAGAACAAAATGGTGGTGTAGCTGTGTTCTGACTGCCTATTAGAGGTTGTCCCATGTTTGACAGGACTTCCTCTAGCTTCTGCATCCTTTGTCCATTGCCGCCATGTAGGCTTCAATGGACTGCTTGAACTGGTAATCCCAATCTTTATGGCGTGAGGATTGCTCAGACTCTATCCTAGCAACTCTCGATCTGGTAACCAAGGGGCTTCGATCCACGGTTGACTTGCTTTGCCTTCAAACTATGGTGAAGAATATGAGCAATCAATGAAAATGGTTAGCACTTGTAAATAGATAATAAAAAGATCAACCCTTGGATGGATGCTTGGAGGTTCGGATCCTTTTATGTTTTTTTTACAAATTTTATTTATTTTAAGTTCCACATGTGAGAATGTTCGAGGTCTACGGGTTCTGTTTGCCTGAGGCGCCTCTAGAAAAGTGACCAGTTCGCTTGAAGCGTTTCTGAAAGAATGACCAGTTCTCTTGAAGCGTTTTTAGAAGTGTGACCAGAAAACTTCTAGGTTATAAAAAGGCATGATTTTTATCCTAGATTTTTACTTAGCATTAATCGATTTCATATTTACGGGAGGTTGTTCCTTTAAGTTCGTTTTATATGTCTAGACAGTCACGAGGTGGTATTCAATAGTTTTCCCCCTTCATGAGTTCTTTTCAGTTTATGAGCTGAACACCTCTGGACCTAAAAACTTGTAAGGTTTTTGTGTGATTTGGGCAAAAAGCCAAAAACTCGCTGCCGGAAGACGGAAATGCTTCTATAACTCGCTGTTCAGTGAGGAAGAAGCTCCGATCTTTAGATTTCTATCCCTCTTGCGCCTAATGTAGACTAGTAACACGTTCCCCAGTGGAGTCGCCAAGCTGTAGCACCCGTCGCGAGCACTACAATGGGCTCAAAAATGGTTTTTCCTCACCTTGAAAAATTGGGCCGTGCCGAATGAGTTTTCAATGCTTCCGAGACAGCAGCATGGGCTCGATTTTTCTGCATTCATATGGAGTAAAACGTGTTAGGATTAGCGATTTTTAGGTAGTTTGACACATGGGCGTTATCTCGTGGATTTGGCAGCATAACAGCTAAGACTGGGCTTTCCATACACGGATCAAGTCACAAATCCAGCAGCATAACGACAGCGTATTATGATGGAAACCGTGGACCCGCGTGCACCCGCCTTGTCAGGGCATTAACTCAAATACACACACACAAAAATAAAGAAAATGGAGTCGCCACTAGTCTTTAAAGGGAGTTTAGTCCCTGTTTTTAATGAAATAAGACACTAATCGTACAGAATCCGGGTTCCGGCCTTTGGATTGAAGCAAATATGGCAAAATCTGCTAACCCGAGGCGGTTTACACGGCATGAAAGGGGAAAAATGAAAGATTTAAGAGAATGAGAGAGATAGAAAGGAGGAATGTGGAAGAAAAGCTCGTTGCCTGGAGAGCGTGAAAAGTAGGACGTTGGGGCTTTGCTGCAGACTCCTGTCCTCCCCTCTGGGATGCCTCTCCAAGTGTGTCTTAAGGAGGGGGGTGCACCTCCTTTTATAGGTGAGTGCATGGGCCTTGGGCCATTTGAGTGTTAGACTTGGTCAATGAGCTTGAGCTTGAGGTGAGAGCATGAGCCTTGGGCTACTTGAGGTGTTAGACTTGGTCAATGGGCATGAACTTGGTAGGCTAGAGCTTGGCTAAACGCGTTGTTTTGGGTGGGCCATTGCAGAGGCCCAAAGTTGTAGAAAAAGTCTGCTTTTGAGGCTTCGTGGGATGGATCTGGTGGGCTGCATTGTAGAGCCCATTTGCTGTATCTGGTAAGTTGAATCTGGTGGGCTGCATTGTGGAGCCCGTTGGGGTGGCTTATAGGAGCTTTGCTCTTGTAGGCCGGATCTAGTTTGTTGAAAAGCCTGCTTTGAGGTTCGGTGGAGCTTTGCTTCCGTGGGCTGAGTTTGGAAGGGCTCGCTTAGTGGTGGGCTTGGCTTGCTTGAATTTCCTTTTGCTTTGAATTTGCTTGGGCTTGGATCTCATTCCAATTTATTCATCTTTGTGCTTGATGGAGGGGTGTCAACAGTACCTAAGCAACGAATGTCAACACTAGACAGGGGTGGAGCTTGATAGAGTGAGAAAGGGTTGTCGTGGAAATCCAATAATTGGTTAACGTCCTTTTGGCTTACATTTCATAGAAACCGTTAACAGGTGGGGTTTCTTCAATTTTTGTAAAACTATATGAAAATAAAATGCAATTTATGAAACTATGTGGGCATGTCTGCAATTGCAGTCAAACTATGTGAGTGTATATGCAGATTGCGCTTGATTTTTTAATTATACTGTTTCATGTTCTTATGCATGATACTTTTTAGTTATAGTTCTATGATTCATGGTGATTTTGCAAATTTGAACCACGTGTTCTTGCTAAGACTTCTCAGTTTAGTCCATATCTTCAAAAACATGAAATATGTTTTAATTTCGTTTTACATTAGATTGAATTCTTTCTTTGTTTTTTCAATTTAGTCCATTTTTTTTGGTAACTACGAGTTCCCGTTTTACATTAAATTGAGTGCATTCTTTTTTACTAGATTTGATATTTAAATGTCTTAAAATTGATATATCATGTACTTTATGATTCATTTGTTATAATCGTGTAGAATTCTTTTAATTCATAAATTTTTAGAAATTCACAAAATATACCAAAACTTAATATCTATACTTTCCTTTCAAATAACACTAAATTTAAACATTATATTCATTCTAATTCATAAATAAAATAAGAAAATTACCTTTTCATCAAAATTTCCAAAGCCTATTCATGGTTTTTTCGAAATTTTGTGTAATTCACTTCTTGAACTCTTTCTTGGCTTTTACAATTCATAAACATATTTTGGTTAGCTAAAATATCACTTAACCTCAACATTAAGCAATCTCAAGTCTCAAACAACAAAATTTTCCGTTTATTAGTTAATTTGAATGGACATGATTTTGGATTTCCAAAAACCTGAAACAAAGACAAGTAGAAGGAATTAATGCCCATGAATATAGTATTCTAAATGAAAACGTTGATAAATTACCTTAATTCATCCCCTTATTTTCAATCTTCTATATATTAGTTATATATACACCCTGATGCTCTTACCATTAATACTTTGCGACTTCTTCAATCTCTTTGATTTCTATTGTCACATGGCCGGCAACATTGCTTTATGCTGTTGATTTTTATAGGCTTACTAAGCAAACAAGTAAAAAAGAAAGACACTCAAACCCAGTCATACATGCATGCAGACAAGAAGATTAAAGTAAGCGAGCTAGTAGGCATGCATCATGACAAGAGGCATGGGCACATCTATATTGGTGTCTGGTGATTGAATATGCTTTGTGGGCTTTCAATTAAATTCTTATGTTTGAAAGATCCGGCTAACTCATCCTCCTCAAGCTATATATTCTACAAAATCTAAGATAAGAAGAAACCTTGCAGTTTGTTTATCCTACTTAGGGGTATTAATGATCATGGTCAACCCGTTAACCCGCTCGTTCAACCCGTTAATAAATGGGTTTGGGTTGTGATTTTTGAATAAATGGGTTATGATCCGCCAACCCGTTCAACCTTTTAATTAAATAAACGGATTAGGATTGAGGCTTCGCAACCCGTCAACCCGCCCAACCCGTTTATTTAACTCGTCCAACCCGTTTAACCCGTATAACTCATTTAATATAATATATTATAATATATATACAATATTTATAACTTGAATTGACATTAAAGAGATGACTTGAGATTGATGTTGATGTTTTCAAGCTAAAATAAATTAAATTCAGGTACGTTACCTTCGAATTATTTAATTTATTTAAATTTACAAATTCTATTAAAGATTTTTAGCATGAAAATTAGTAACAAATACAACCCGTTAACAACCCGTTAACGCATTTATTAAATGGGTTGTAAATGGATTAGGGTTGAAGTTTTTTAAATGGGTTAATAAACGGATTAGGGTTGAGATATATTAAATGGGTTAAGATTAGGATTAGGCTCTAACCCGTTCAACCCGATCCGTTAACACCCCTAATCCTACTTGATTATTAGAGGAGAAAGAGCATTTTCGTTTGGTAGTTTTCCATACAGAATAGGTAGAGAGTCAATATAATTCATGGCAGTTGGTGGGGCTGGAGAACGTACGTTGAAGGAAACACCAACATGGGCAGTGGCAGTTGTATGTGCTGTCATGGTTCTAATTTCTGTTATCATCGAACATGGCATACATTCGCTAGGGGAGGTGGCAGACTCTGGCTCTAATCACATTTTCACTCTGTTTGATCCGTCGGAGAATTAAATTCTGACCATTTGTGTTGTCTTTTGATGTGTTTCAGTGGTTTCAGAAGCGCCACAAGAAAGCCATGCTTGAAGCCTTGGAGAAGATGAAAGCGGGTCTCTCTCTCCCTCTCTCTTAGTTATTAATATTTTTTTGTGGCGTCTCATTATCTCATATTATCGCACGTGTAAATTTTTTTATCGTAAGAGTACAGATAAAAATGGCTGTAAGAACCTGGGGTCCACATGAGTTAAGTAAGAAAATTTTACATTAGCATCAAAACAAATTTGTTGCTGAAATTGTCTTTTAACAACCAATTTTCATATTGTTTGCCTAAAAGAAAATTTTTAAATTGTGTATATATTTACAACAATTTCAATATCTATTACATTAAAGCTTTGAGACATTCTTAAAATTTTTTCAAGAAGAAAACATCAAGCTTTTGGTTATATTTTAGAAAGACATATTGCTCCCAAACAATTCCTGTGGAGAATCGATCCTACGTTTACCTGATTTCTTTGCTAAAATTGAAGCAATTAGTTTAGTACAACCAAACTATAATTAGGAGTCTTCTATTACAGCCTCCATTACAACAAATATTAGTATAACTAGCTAAATTTCTTTTGATACATATAACTTAATTTTGGCCATATATTTATAAATGGATTTAGTTACACGTGCATATTTTACTATAAATGCATAGCTGCTTTAGGATGGTGATATTGCTCAAATTTGCAAATTTTTATAACTTTTTATACTCAAATTTTTATATTATATGTAACTAAAAATAATACTTAATTAATATAGGAATTTATATTTAACTGCAAATAATCATATAATTTTCGGCTACAAAAAATAGATAAGTCATTGCTTTTAATACTAGGCGCAGAAAAATTTAAAAGTGTGACTGCAAAACGATTTTTGCAGCTGCATTTATAAACTTTTGTCATGCACTGGTTCTCATTGCAGAATGACTATAGTAAGGAATTAAAAACTTTGGTAGCAAATTAGAGGCGCTTAATGTGCTAATCTTTGGCAAGCAAAGAGGAAATCGCTGTTAAAAATTTACTTTTCGTAACGAATTAATTAAGTTAATCACAAAATTTCCATAATGTATATAATAAAATTTAATTTAGCGGGAACTCTAAGGTTGATTTGGAACATCCGGTGGAATATCCTAAATTTTTCAAAAGCAAGAGGAGCTAAAAGGTTTTCAAAATATGCGGGGATGTATCCAAGAAGTAATTATGGAGAATGAATCCATATAATACACACTAATTTAATAATGCGTTTCTATATTGGATTATTGTATTTTTTGGTTAAGGATTTCTTTTATTAAATTTTATGTACCTTATATGTGTGTGTATGGTCACATATTAATATTTATTTTGACCTTGGTTATTGATATGAATGTTAAACAGTCCTCTATCTCTCGTTCTCTATCTGATCATTCATATTTTCACACAGAGCTAATGCTTCTGGGTTTCATATCCCTACTTCTTACGGTGGGCCAGACGTACATCGTGAACATATGCATACCAGCTAAAATGGGAAGCTCCATGCTACCATGCATGAAGGAAGGAAAGGAATATTATGAGAAGGAAGAAGAAGATGATGATCATGGAGGGGACGACAGGAGGAAACTTTTGTGGCTTGATGGTGGGCCAGTTTGGCGCCGAGCCCTGGCTGGACCCAGTGATGCCGATGACTATTGCTCAGCCCGTGGTGTAGGATAATTACTGCGCTACCTCTTATATTTATTTAATTAGCTCGACGTGATCAAATGATATGACTGCTCAAAATATCACTTGGTGCAACAATTAATATCAATGCCACAATCTTTTTATTGTTTAGAAAGCCATAAAACTTTTGAAAGAAAAAATTTCAAATGTAAAAGATCTTTAACTAAGAGAAAATAATATACTATGATAAAAGTAACAATTAAACATAGAAAGGTGACACAAAAAAATGTATGAAAAGTTGGGTGATTTTAGAGAGAAAATTTTTGATAGAAAAATTTTAATTTAAAAAGTTTTATAGTAAAATAAATACATTTTCACTAGTGTAAAACTAATATTTATTGCTAAAATTAGGATAATTTGCAAATGTACTCATAATTTGACCATAATTGCAAATATATCTACATAATTTCAGAAATTATAAATTACTCAAACATAATTTGACCATAATTACAAATATACTTATGTCATTATGAAATGGTTATTGCATAGTTACAGCGTAGATATATTTGTAAGTGTTTGAAAACTACATGAGTATATTTACAAAAACTAAATATGTACACTTAATTTTTGAAATTATAAATATACTCACGTCATGACGCTACAATAGCGATGCTAGAATGACATGTGTACATTTGCAAGTTTGTGTGAAAAATTCACAATTTCTAAAACTATGTAAATATATTTGTAACTGTGGTCAAATTAAATGGGTATATTTGCAAATGACCCCTAAAACTAATATTTTTATTTTTGGAACAAAGGTATTTTTTCCCATTTTTTAACTGTAGCAATGAAATTGTTACTTTACACTAGAATAATATATTTTTTTTAGTGATCCTATGGATTTTCTTTTACGTATCTCATGATCAGAAGTTAAATTAATGAATCATGAACGCAAGTGAATTAGATGCACTGCAAGAATTGTGAGCATTAGCAATAAACTTTCGTACCGATGATAATTTCATTGCTAACAACACATTTATAGCAATGAATTTTCATATCGATTGTTGTTAAAAAATCTAAATATTCATTAATAAAGATTCACGGTAAGCAAATCAATTATAATTTATTTTTTTTTACTAAAACTCTTTTAGAATGAGATGACAAATAACTTATATGATTGCCAAAATTATTTTCAAACTAAACCACAACCTTTAGCAAGCGCTCATGTACACACTGTTGTCTGATATTTGATGTTATAGTACAATTTAGCTGGTTTTTTTTTTCAGAAAAAAAAAATTGAAGTTTTGCTATGGGTCTGATGCAGACAAACTATCCCTGATTTCACAATCTGGGGTCCACCAATTGCATATATTTATATTCGTCTTGGCCCTGTTTCATGTCTTGTATAGTGTAATGACGATGGGCCTGGGACAAGCAAAGGTAAGTTTCACATGCATGCTTCTTCATTGACAAAAGCATGGGTACAAATCAATAATCAGCAGGCCGGCTTAATTGATTTTAATTAAGGGTGTCGATAAGAGTGAGGTATGACAATTTAAAGTAGATGAGAAAAAAAGATACCGAATAATTTTTTCAGACCGGTGATTTCCGACCGGTCAAAAAATATATTTTTTAATTTTTTTTTGAAAAATAATTTTATAAACTTGTTAATCTAGTTATATTTAATTTATAAACCAAGTTTTATCATTTTTGGATATTTCTATATATTTATTTGGGATTTTTAAATACAGGAGTATTTAAGTCATTTTAAGAATATTTAAAATGACTTAAATACCTCTGTATTTAAAAATCCAAAATAAATATATAGGCATATCTAAAAATGATAAAACTTGATTTAAAAATTAAATATAACTAGATTAACAAGTTTATAAAATTATTTTCAAAAAAAATAAAGAAAATATCTTTTCAGACCGGTTGGAAATCACCGGATTTCGGATTTCCGACCGGTCTGAAAAGATCGGTACTCAAAAAAGATATTATCAATAAGTTAAATAATTAAGACAAAGGGTTATTTACAATAATCGATTTTGAAAAAAGACATATTTATGAATTTTATTTGCAAAAATACCCCTGATATTAACTTTGCTTGTATTCTGTGACTCTCCTATAGAGATGATAAGAGCTATACAATGATATTCTTAGATCATTCTCCATCCGATCTTGATAGCCATTGGGCTAGGGTTTAAATATTCAAATTCCAACTTCTAATGACAATGATGTTTTGCAAATAAAATTCAAAAACGTGCTTTTCGGAGCCAATGATCGCAGGCACTATAGTACTTAAATTTATCGTTTCCTTTTAGCGACGAAGTCCGACTTCGGTGGTAAAAGTGAAAAAAATCCTTATTTTGTCTACTCAAATCTTTTTACAATGGACCAATTCCCTGGGCCCTAATCAGTCGTACTAAGTTACACCACAGATAAGCAGCTTATTTAGAATAGTCATCCCCTGGTAGCTCTGGAAGGCATCTTGGATGTGCGCGGAGCTGGGTGGAGGTGTATGGGACGGGGAATTTAGTAAGTGTTGTGGGGAGAGGTGAGTGCAAGAGTGTCGTGGTTACCCCTTGAAGTTAACTGGTGGACAGCAGGTCGTCTGAGTGCTAGGATATGGATCCGAGCATAGGTGATCTACTTGGCGCGGAGCTGCAAACGATGGAAATTGCGGGGGAGGCTGTGAAGACGATCAAGCCGGGTGGGAAGGCCGACGTCCTTTGTTCCGTTTGGGCAGCAAAATCATACAACCGGGAACTTTTTAAGGCAATGATGAGGCGTTTGTGGAGGACGAAAGGAAACGTGCAGTTTATGGAAATGGATGAGAACTTGTTCAGAATCTCCTTTGCAAGCTCTAGTGATAGAGACAGAGTTATTCATGGACGTCCTTGGTTGTTTGAACGCAACCTGGTGCTTCTGGCGGAGCTGAATGAAGAAACCGAGCTTGCCCATCTGGTGTTTGTCAAAATGCCACTATGGGTTCATGTCACAAGCATTCCCCATCTGGTGGATAAACAGACCCTGGGCACAAGTATTGGGCGGTCGTTCGATGAAGTGGAAGAGATTGTAGCTACTGAAACTGAATTAAAGGTCCGTGTCATGGTGGATTGTAGAGAGCCATTGAGACGTGGTATCTTCATTCAAGTGGGAATGCAACAGAGGAGGTGGGTGTGTTTCCAGTATGACAAATTGCCCATCTTCTGCTATTTTTGTGGAGTAATGGGACACGCAATCAAAGACTGTTCTAGTGTACAAGAGGAGAAGAGGGATCTGCTCGAAGCTGAATTACCTTATGGAAGTGGGCTGAGATGGGGAGCGAGACCAATGCGCCTTCGGGTTGAGAAGGAGAATGGGAACAGGGTAAACCCAGTAAGATATGTGGGTGATCATACCCCCTCAAATAGGTCCGAGGCAGCGACGGGGAGGGCATTGGCAGATGGACTGGAGGAGGCAGAGGCAGCGATGGGGAAGGAATTGGCAGATGGACTGGAGGCGGGGTTCAATTGTCGGGGGGCAGTGGCTATCACTTCAGCAGACCATTTACGGTGCAGCAGATTAAGGGGTATGATGCACTTTGTCGGCAGCAGCAAGGGTGTAGCAGTTCTGCAGCTGGTCCTTTATGGTGCAGCAGCTCTGCAGTGGAGGCGACTGGTTCTCGGTTGAATGCTGCAAAAGGGAAGGATGGAAGCGCTGTGTGGTCGGCTGGAAGCGAGCTGTTGGGCGGTTGCAGCGGGGGAAGCAATGGGAGCGAGAGAAGGGACTGCGAGATGTTGTGGGGAATGATGGAGTTCTCGGGACAGCGGAGCAATAATGAAGATGAATCTGGCCCACTGAATTCAGCTAGCATCCTCGGAGCATCCAACACACCTTCTTCGAGTACATTGGAAAAGGATGGTGATGAAGAGATTGAGCTGCCTACTCAGCAAGGCAGTTTGGGAATGGCTTGTTGCTCATCTGGATTGGGGAGGAGGACGACTGTTGGAAGCGGTGAGACAATCAAAGGGGTTGTAGGAGATGATGGGAAACAGGAGATGGGAGAAGGGGCGAGCACTGTGGGGCTGGCCATGAAGAATAGCGCTGCCCAGCTGGAACGACTAGCAAAGGATGATGCACAGGCTGGTTTTTCAAGGCTCAGTGAAGGGGTACCCCTAAGGAAATCCAAAGGAAGGTGGAAACGAAATGCTAGGCGGATGGAGGAGGCTAATGGAAGGAATGAAAGGGAGGATGGAATTAAGGCAAAAAGGGGAATGGTCGAGGAACCGGATGTTGTCTCCCCCACACCAAAAAGAAGGAAGGAACTTGGGAACTTGGGTATCAAGGAAATTGGGGATAAGGAGTGTATGGAGGTGGAGGCTGTGGGGGAACCCCAGCCCCACCTCATCTAAAATGGCAATCATGGCCTGGAATTGCCATGGGCTTGGGAACCCACGTGCAATTCGCTGTCTTCGTGACTTGGTCAGGAAACAAGTTCCCAAACTAATCTTTCTCTATAAAACTAAGCGTACTGCTAAGGAGATGGAGGGGATTAGGCGCAAATTAAGTTTTGAATGCTGTTTTTCAGTTGAACCGGTAGTGAAAAGGGGCGGCCTGGCTCTGTTATGGAACAATAAGGACCCGACAAGCATACCAAGCTACTCAACCCACCATATTGATGCTTCTTTTCAGGGATAACGCTTCACGGGCTTCTATGGCCACCCGGAAGCCAATTGTCTTCATCAGAGCTGGAGTACCCTCCTTCAACTTTGTGGACAAAGTATCTCTCCGTGGCTTGTACTTGGAGATTTCAACGAAGTTTTGGGTCCATCCGAATATGAAAGCAACAGGACACAGCCGCAGAGTCAAATGGACCTTTTTTGTGAGACTATGGATAGTTGTAACCTGATCAATTTGGGCTATGTTGGGCCAACCATGACTTGGAGTAATCATCGTCAGGGTCCCCACAGGGTGAAGGCAAGACTTGACAGAGGAGTTTCGACGCCCAATTGGTTGACACGCTTTCCGTTTGCAAAGGTCTTCCACATCCCGGCCTCAACTTCAGATCATTGCCCTCTTCTATTAGTCCTTGACTCAAGAAGCCACATGAGGAAACCCCCAAGGGAGTTCAGATACGAGATGTTCTGGGCACGAGACAGGGAGACACATTCTATTATTCATCAAGCATGGTCCTCGCTACCCCATGGGCACTTGCCCATCTCAGCTATGATTGGGCGAAAGATTCAGGCATGTGGCAAGGAGCTCACAAGGTGGAATAAAATGAAGAGAGGCAATTTAAGAAGTAATATTGATCGCAAACAGCAAGAGCTCGCTTCTCTTCTAATTCAAGAGCCTACGGATTGCAGAGATGAGACGGTGAGGAAACTCAAGTATCAGATCAACCTTCTCTTAGAAGACGAGGAGCAACTTTGGAGGCAACGGGCCAAAACCCATTGGCTCCATGAAGGTGATAGAAATACAGGTTTTTTCCATCGGACAGCATCAAATCGCCGGAGGTCAAATTGTATTGAATCTCTACAAGATTATGAGGGTAACTGGGTCAGTGATCAAGATAAGATGTTGGACACTGCGGTGTCTCATTTCTTGTCTCTGTTCACCTCCTCGGGGCCGACTGATGTTAGCTGGGTCTCAAATCTTATCTCCAGGAAAATTTCAGACGAACAGAGACGGACTTTGACTATGCCTCTCCAATTTTGCGAGGTTGAGAGAGCGGTCAAGGCAATGCGACCAACTAAAGCCCCGAGACCGGACGGAATGTTAGCGGGGTTCTTCCGCACCCATTGGTCCACGGTGGGTCAGGATGTATTCAAATGGTGCAAATCTTTCATGGAGGAGCCTGATCTGTCCATGTGCGACGGCCACCTGCGGGGGCTTAACGCTACCACTCTGATATTGATCCCTAAGATGGCAGGGGCCCAGAATTTATCTCATTACCGGCCAATAAGTCTATGCAATGTAGTTTACAAAATTATTGCTAAGGTGTTGGCAAATAGACTCAAGGTGGTGCTCGAGAATATCATTGGGGAGCAGCAGAGTGCTTTTGTTCCAGGACGGCTCATCACGGACAACATGCTTGTGGCCTATGAAGCCATTCATTCCCTCAGAAGGAGACGAAAGGGAAAGAGGCAAGAGGTCGCCATCAAACTTGATATGTCCAAAGCATATGATAGAGTTGAGTGGAACTTTTTGAAGGCTATTCTTGGAGCAATGAACTTTTGCCCGCGATGGATTGGCTGGATTATGAGTTGTTTATCAACGGTGCAGTACAGAATCAACATCAATGGTTTCAAATCGCATTACTTCTATCCATGTAGGGGCTTGAGGCAAGGAGACCCACTCTCCCCATACCTATTCATTTTGTGTGTTGAGGGACTGTCTGCGCTTATTGCAAATGCTACTGGTCTTGGACGCTTAAGGGGCATCAAACCGACACCGAGGGGTCCCATACTCACTCACCTTCTTTTTGCGGACGACGCCCTCATCTTCCTTCGGGCTACGGATCAAGTGATCAGCAACTTTTTGGGAATCCTACGAGTGTATTCCGAATCGTCAGGCTAGCTGATAAATGTGGACAAGACGGCGACTTTCTTTAGCTCTAATATGGACCACAACTCTAGAAGGGATGTTACCCAATTGTTG